>WWET01001944.1:215838-236571 GCA_011038615.1 Limnodynastes dumerilii | reverse complement strand
AGACTTCACACTGGGCTTCAAGCATCTTGGATTGTGTGCCTCTCCATTCTTCCTCCAGACTCTGGGACCTTGGTTTCCAAATGAGATGCAAAATTTGCTCTCATCAGAAAACAGGATTTTGGACCACTGAGCAACAGACCAGTAATTTCTTTCTTTAGCCCAGGTAAGCTGCTTCTGATGTTGTTTGTTGTTCATGAGCAGCTTGACAAGAGGAATACGACATTTGAAGCCGATGTCCAGGATCCGTCTATGTGTGGTGGCTCTTGATGCACTAACTGCAGCTTCAGTCCACTCCTTGTGCAGCTCCCCCACACTTTTGAATGGCCTTTTCCTGACAATCCAGGCTCCATGCTGCGGTCATCTCTGCTGCTTGTGCACCTTTTTCTTCCACACTTTAGCCTTCCACATAACTTTCTATTAATGTGCTTTGATACAGCACATGAGAACATCCAACTTCTTTTGCAATTTCCTTATGAGGCTTTCTCCTTGTGGAGGGTGTCAATGATGGTTTCCTGCACAACTGTCAGGTCAGCAGTCTTCCCAATGATTGTGAATTCTACTGATACAGACTGAGACACTATTTAAAGGCTCAGGAACCTTTTGCAGGTCTTTTGGAATCATTTGCTGATTAGAGTGTGACACTTTAAGCCTATAATGCTGAACCTTGTCACATCATTCTCATTTTCTGAGATTTTGGAGTTCTCATAAGCTGTAAGCCATAATCATCAAAAATAAAACAAATAAAGGCTTGAAATATCTCACTTTGCATGTAACGAGTCTATATAATATATATTAGTTTCACATTTTATGTAGAATTACTGAAATACATGAACTTTTGCACGATATTCTAATTTTTCCGAGTTTCACCTGTCTATACCTGTATATGTTGTCAGCAGGTTAGCAGACTAAATATGCGATTACTGGGTTATGATTTAGCCCCTATAGTATGTGTTGTCACTAGGAAACCAATAAAGGCTTGAAATATCTCACTTTGCATGTAGTGAGTCTATATAATATATTAGTTTCACCTTTTAAATAGAATTACTGAAATACATGAACTTTTGCACAATATTCAAATTTTTCGAGTTTCACCTGTCTATACCTGTATATGTTGTCAGCAGGTTAGCAGACTGAATATGCGATTACTGGGTTATGATTTAGCCCCTATAGTATGTGTTGTCACTAGGTTATCACACCTGTATTATGTAGGACATACTAAAATGGGAGATTTAAATGATATATGTGCAACAATAAAAGAAGGGTTGAGAAGTGAGTAAAGGGCACAGTGAAGATTTGGAGACATCGGGCCAGATCCTGAGCTACGGATGACCGGGGAATTACGCACGCCTTGATATAGGCATGGTAATCAGGTGTCGGGGTGGGGGAAGCCCAGTTACGACTACGTTTGTCACCATAAGGTAGTAAGTGTCCAGATTTCCTACCGAGAGCAGGGAGAACAAGGGGCATGCAATCCCTGCTACGCGCTCCTACTTACATACCGTCACACGTACGTAATGCGTGCGTGGGTCTGGATCTACCCCATACTGTTGCTGAGTGATAGGCAGCTTTTCCAAGAGAGATAACAGATTATAAAGTTGTGGGAAGGTCTAATCAGGATGGAAGGGATTTGCTTAAGTATCACTAAAGTCTTTTTTGGCAGTTCTGAGGCAGCTAATCCACATGGACATCTAAGTAGGTAGAACGGCATAGAACTTACCTTTTAGACAGCCTTCCCTGTCACCCTTTTCCAATAATAGGTAGGTTGGGGATTCTGGGAAGAAGGACAGGGTAACCAACTGAACGAAAGATAGAATGCCACTAAGGAGCAGGACCTGGGGCCACAGTAATTCTGACCCAAACAACTCTCTACAGAGAAGACACGGGACAATATAGTTATTCAAGCACACATTTGTAGTTAAACAGATACAGATTAAATCTAGTAAATTATGAGACAATTAAAAAAAACACTTGTACAGCTTTATACAAAAGTTTCTACATCAGTTACACACAGAAGCCTGACAGTGCGTTACCTGAGTCCCACAATCTGACCACACAGTTTGCCCACAGTAACAGATATGGGCCCAGTGACATTAATGAAGCCACGTAGTTTTCGAGGTGCAATTTCTCCAAGGAATTGTGCATGAATATTAATTCCCATTCCTGAGATAAAACACAGGAGAAGAGAAAATGACAGTCACAACCGCATGTGGTATTAGTGTAATAGCACCTACAAAACGGTCCAAAAAAGCTTCAGCTCAATAATCTTATCATTTAGAATACCTAAGCGATACAACCGCCAATGGGCTGATGCAATAAGACTGCATTAAGTCGGCCCTAGGGATAGTGCAAAGTGTGTAGCTGGCCCAACTGATGAAGTCTAACAGACGGGTTATCTGTAAAGTGTCTATCTATCTAAAGATAGATAGATAGATAGATAGATAGATAGATAGATAGATAGATAGATAGATAGATAGATAGAACATATTTTGGTATTTTAGTGGTTATTTGCCTGTTTAATTATAATTTTTACACCTATCAATCACCTGTACAATGATAACCTGATTTATTGCACAACAATTAATATAAGAATATAATTATAATAAGTGTCTAAACTTGTAGGATTTGACAAACCTGCATAAAACCCAACAAGGAAGCGGCCTGCCATGATAATCTCGAAATAACCAGCTGTCTGGCTGAGACCCATGAGTAGAGCACTGGCCATTGGCAGTACTGAAATGTACATCTGACATTTCTTCCTGTAATAGAAACAATAGCATTTGTATAGCCAGAAGTCTTCTTTGTTCTACATAATTAAGTTTCAGTTATTATTTAACAGAAAAAATACATTTATCTCCACATAGATACTGTGTGCAGTGGTTGGTGATTCGTGTTGATATGGGTCAGGCAGACTGCCTTACAGCAACTTTTGTTTAACTTAAGTAAATTGCTTATCGAAAGTTAGCAAGTTGTCTGTAAATGTTTGTCAAGTGATCTCCAAGCTGCCAACACAGGACAAGAAGCTAAACGCCTTAATCCACCCGATAATTGCATAAGAAATTTGTATTTGTGAATTATACATATACCACATATTTAAATTAATATTATTTGCAAGTTGTTTTAAATATTATCAGGGATCTTTGTAGAAAAATAAATATATTGAACTTTTTGTAAACAATCTCATGAACTCAAGAGCCCGGGTTACACATTAGAAATCAAGCAGACTTCCATACGCTACGTAAGGAAGTCTTCTGGAAAATGATTTGGCGCATGTGAATTACCATTATCACTGCAACAGAGTGCAGCAGACCATAGGAGATATGCATGGGGGCGGGCAGAGGCAAGTAAATTGCACAGTAAGTGCGGAATACTTAAGGTAGTGTCCTGCTGGCAGATCCACAATCCACACGCAGGAGAGTAGGTGGGAGTGTCCTGGTCTCCTGCATGTGGTGTTGTGGATCACAAATTCCATTCACTACCCTCCGCACTGGAGATTTTCTAAGGTTCAGAGATGTTGCCCATAGCAGCCAATCAGATTCAAACTCTCTCTTACCTATTACATACTAGAAAATGTCAGCTAGAATTTGGTTGCTATGGGCAACATCTTCACTTTTCCTTTCCCGCATCTTAGAGAATTTGGCCTCAAAATTGCAAGTGAATTTGTAATAGTAATTATAGTAATTTCCTGGAATTCTCACCTGCATTTGCCATTTTATCTATTAGGGCACAAATTATCCTCATCTTGCATGTAACATCAAAGTATAATTTCAATAGATGCTTAAATCTTAATAATGAAGCAAATTCATTTCGTTGGATTTTGGCCAGCAAAATGCCATTTTATGAAATGTTAAAAAAAATTAAGCTTGACACACACTGCAGTAAAATTCAGGAGATGGAGTATATTAACAACAATACCAAAGACTTACGTCACAATGAGCATGCTTATTCATGTACACACACTGACATGATTTACCAAGGTCTGTGGTTTTCTGCTCCCATAACCCTTTGCTAATAATACATTTGAATAAGCACACGCACAACAGCCAGGAAATAGATGCAGAATTGTTGTACAGAAGGTTGAGATTGCATACACACTGATGATATTGAGAGACATTGTGACATCAATGATCGGTAAAATTAGAACTCTCCAAAATTATGCAATGCCCTTTAAAACTATTTTATAGCAGTGTTGCATTGGCGTCGTTTAGCATGTGATCACTGGCAACAATGTTGCTGCACTCTTAAAATAGAGTAATCATTAAGGTCTACAACAAAACTAATATATTTAAATGCTACTTAACTTACAAGATTCAACAAATTTGCATTATAAATGTAAAAAAAAAAAAAAGTAAATCCAGAGATATTCAATCAGAGAGTTAAGTCAAGATGTTCCAACAACATAACCTCCTTCATGCACTTACTTCCCAAACCTCCCAATTAGGTACCCAGATGCACTTGATCCTATTAGCCCCCCGATGCTGAATACAGAAACCAACATAGACCATATCAAGGTAAGTGTTCCATCACTTATTGTAGTCTTGTGCCTTGTCTCCCACGTTTCATTGATGAACTGTTTGATGAACTAAAATGAAAGTAACCAAATATATTAAGTCATCATTTATAGTGTGCTAAAGAAATCTCTACTTGCAGAGTCGGGGAGTGTAATTATTAAGGATAAACTGTATTTAATAAGAATGTTTTACTGTAATAATAGGACACAGTCTCATAATGTCAGATAAAGACCAGCAAATAGGATTTGTAAAAGTGTTCTATTACATAGATTGGTGCTTCACACTCACCGGAGATGGAGAATTCAGCACAGACAAGTGGAAACCATACTGAAATGTGCCTCCAATGCCCAGCACAATGGCAAATAGAAATAGGCCACGGAAGTGCACCTGGGGCAATGGTATAAAAGAGAGTGTTTATAGTACTTCATGAATGACAGTACTGTGGATTTAATACATCAATATAAGTACTGGAATAAACAGAGCAGTCCCAAAACTGAAGCCATTATGGAAAATGATTTCTAAGTAGTGAGTAGGCAATGTTTAACATTTATATATGTTTTATGGGCGCTATCTGTTATTTGAATAGAAACAGATTAGTATTGTTACTATAAAGTGTACAAGCAGCCGTCTGGAGAGTATTGTGCAGTTCTCCCAATTGAAAACGTCAAGTTAAAAACTTGATTCCAAATCATCAATTAGCTTTTTATATGTGTTTAATATTTTACCACAGAGCCCACAATTCATATTATCTGCAATGCATAAAGGATATATAAAAAAGCTTAATTATTTGGGTTTAAAGATTTAAAAAGATAATCTGTAGTCACCATAAAAGGCAATAAATTAACTTATCAAACTCTACAGTAGGATAGACAATAAGTGGGTTACACCAAACTAAAAAGTGATAACTATTAGGAGCTACTCACCAACTCTGAAGATGCACTAGTCATTGGTTTGTCTGTTTCCAAAACGCCTCTCCTGAAAACGTCTGGTCAGGAATGAATACTGAATATGTATATAACGATGGGAAATGCAGAAACCTGCAAGCCTTATGTAATCACTGATAAGTGCAAGGCAATGAAAAGGATTTATGTAGCTACTGACTAAATAGCAAGAGGAGGGAGTATACAAAACATGACAAAACATTAATGGCTAATAGAAAATATCAGGTGATCAGTGAACCAAAACTCTGCAAAGCAAGCATGGCACTGCAGAAATACCCATGTGCTGTCCAAGATTACCAGTAGACAACAATATATGTCACAAAACTAATACCTGTACAAGCCATAGTCTAACCAGTGTCATTAATGGTTTGTGTTTTATAGGATATTGACAGCAAGCACAGTGTTTCATCATTGTCACAATATAATGGAAATATGATGTCACTTTATCTGAAACAGAAATGCCCACATGGGTTATTCAAGTTTGTTATTTGATTGAAATGTTCTGGAAGAAGCTCCTTGAAGTTTTGGTCTAGCAATGTGGGAAATATATCAATTTGATTAATTTATAACTTCTGACCACATGGGAATTATTGTAAGGGACAGAGGCCAACTGTTAGCATTATATGAATTATAGTTTTACTTTTTGCTGACATTTGGCAAATTGAATCTGCTACTTGATACATGCAAGTCTACAGGATTGGTAAGTAGGTAAACAAGTCTGCCATTGGAATTAGAAGCAATAATATGCCATGTAGGAACATAAAATACTTATGAAACTTATCTGTTTTTGTGTTTGTTTGTTTTTAGGTGACTTCCTCCTTAATTGGTAATTTCCTCCTTGATTCTTTTGAGACATAGGAATGGCAACCACAAGCGAAGGTATATATGATCACTGTGGCTGGCTATAAGATAAAATATTTGGCATTTACCATTACCCCCTTTTTTAAATTAATGTTTAACACCTGCCACCAGATGAGATTACATATCCCAGAACCCTCAGCAGTAGGGGAGTTAAAGTGAGGAGAGGTGATATAACCTATTTTTGTCCACACCAGTGTGTGTGTGTGAGAGAGAGAGAGGGGAAAGACCTATAATAGGAGGAGACTATTGACAGATCTGTTAGAATTCAGATATAGTGTATTAAAATAGATCTATTATGATATTTAGATGTAAAAGGATGTATTTGTGTGGAGATCAGCATTTACACAAATTGAATGGGAAATATAGATATAACACCTGTGCTAGGAAACTCAGAGATTGTGATACAGATTCATTCAGTTTATCATCTGCATCAGTATAAATATTTATTTCAGAGACTGTTATATATATCAAGGAAGTATATCATCTACATCTCTAGTAACTGCATGAAGAATACTTGGTGACAGCGGCTGGATGATTTCCGAAAAATGGCAACGGTGACAGGTAAGTTTACCATCCCCGTCCTCTTACCCTAACCTTCCCCTTCTAGCAGTCTAACCCTAACCTTCCCCTACTAACTGTCTAATTTTTACTCTCCATCACCCGCAGCCTAACCCTAGCCCTCCGAGTCCCATAACCTAACCCTAGCCCTCCGAGTCCCATAACCTAACCCTAACCTTATCCTTCTTACTTCCTAACCTTAACTCTCCTGCAGCCTAAGCCTAACCATTTGAGTCCCATAACCTAACCCTAACCTTATCCTTCTTACTGCCTAACCTTAACTCTCCCTCTCCTGCAGCCTAACCCTAACCTTATCCTTCTTACTGCCTAACCTTAACCCTCCCTCTCCTGCAACCTAACCCTAACCCTCTGAATCCCGTAACCTAACCTTTTCCTTTTTAGCCTAATCTTAACCCTCCAAGTCCTGCTGCTTTACCCTAAACTACCCACTCTTGGTCATGGGTGATTGTGGAAATATGGCCATTCAACAATTACCATTCCCAAAAGGACATTTTCTACACTAAGGCTATTTCATAATAAAGTTGTCTGCTGTACCAGTGTCGGAAATCATCCGTTCTAACTGGCAACTGTATCCCAGGATACTTTATAGTGAGCTAGGGTTCGAGAACTTTGAAGTTCTATTAGAAATAGCATAATATCAAAATTATCTTGATACTTTAAAATTCACATTTAATAACATATAGTGGGTCTAATACTTAAATTCATTAAACTGTTTGTGATATTAATAAATACTTAATTCATAATTTTACAGCCATTAAATATATATATTTTGTGATTATAATGTGGTTACAGGGGGTTTCCAAATTGCCCCTGTTGCTTATTACCGGCTATGTTTACAAAATGGTGATGCCTTCATGTGATAAAGATCATTTTCACCTGAAAATTATAACAATCCGCGCTGATACTATATATAATGCCATCAGAAGATGGCGTTGGTAAAAGTAATCCAGCGAGCTCCCCATAAACCCCACTTTTCCTCCCCCTAATAGCTGTTATTAGGGGGAGGAAAGGGGGGTATGTATAGAGAGACTGTGGAATACACAGCCAGCATGTGTAACAATTTTTTTGATAATTTAATACATTTAAATATATATTTTGCCCACTGGAATCACCAATGGTAGAACACCAATGGGTATTCCAGTGGGAAAAATGGAAAATAAAAATAAAAAAGGTAAAGAAAGTGTTCAACTTACCTTCCCGGCATGCTGCGCCTCTCTCACTGAAGTTTAAAGTACCGGCACATGTGCACTGTAGCAGACTTTTGGAACTTTAAATTTTCCAACTCCCTGAAGTTAGCTACTGTGCATGCGTCGGGACTTTGGGCCTGATCCAGAGCAACGCTCGCAAGCGAGCGTACGCTCATCGTAAGCGAATTTTCGGCAAAAAATTCGCAATGCGCATGCCCAGTATCCTTCATTCCCCTCTACCCTTTCCTAATTCCATCCATATAAAATGCTTCCTTCATTCCCCTCTACCCTCTCCTAATTCCATCCATATAAAATGCTTCCTTCATTCCCCTCTACCCTCTCCTAATTCCATCCATATAAAATGCTTCCTTCATTCCCCTCTACCCTCTCCTAATTCCATCCATATAAAATGCTTCCTTCATTCCCCTCTACCCTCTCCTAATTCCATCCATATAAAATGCTTCCTTCATTCCCCTCTACCCTCTCCTAATTCCATCCATATAAAATGCTTCCTTCATTCCCCTCTACCCTTTCCTAATTCCATCCATATAAAATGCTTCCTTCATTCCCCTCTACCCTCTCCTAATTCCATCCATATAAAATGCTTCCTTCATTCCCCTCTACCCTCTCCTAATTCCATCCATATAAAATGCTTCCTTCATTCCCCTCTACCCTCTCCTAATTCCATCCATATAAAATGCTTCCTTCATTCCCCTCTACCCTCTCCTAATTCCATCCATATAAAATGCTTCCTTCATTCCCCTCTACCCTCTCCTAATTCCATCCATATAAAATGCTTCCTTCATTCCCCTCTACCCTTTCCTAATTCCATCCATATAAAATGCTTCCTTCATTCCCCTCTACCCTCTCCTAATTCCATCCATATAAAATGCTTCCTTCATTCCCCTCTACCCTCTCCTAATTCCATCCATATAAAATGCTTCCTTCATTCCCCTCTACCCTCTCCTAATTCCATCCATATAAAATGCTTCCTTCATTCCCCTCTACCCTCTCCTAATTCCATCCATATAAAATGCTTCCTTCATTCCCCTCTACCCTCTCCTAATTCCATCCATATAAAATGCTTCCTTCATTCCCCTCTACCCTTTCCTAATTCCATCCATATAAAATGCTTCCTTCATTCCCCTCTACCCTCTCCTAATTCCATCCATATAAAATGCTTCCTTCATTCCCCTCTACCCTCTCCTAATTCCATCCATATAAAATGCTTCCTTCATTCCCCTCTACCCTCTCCTAATTCCATCCATATAAAATGCTTCCTTCATTCCCCTCTACCCTCTCCTAATTCCATCCATATAAAATGCTTCCTTCATTCCCCTCTACCCTCTCCTAATTCCATCCATATAAAATGCTTCCTTCATTCCCCTCTACCCTTTCCTAATTCCATCCATATAAAATGCTTCCTTCATTCCCCTCTACCCTCTCCTATGTATTATATTATAAAATGCTTCCTTCATTCCCCTCTACCCTCTCCTAATTCCATCCATATAAAATGCTTCCTTCATTCCCCTCTACCCTCTCCTAATTCCATCCATATAAAATGCTTCCTTCATTCCCCTCTACCCTCATTCCATACAATCCATATAAAATGCTTCCTTCATTCCCCTCTACCCTCTCCTAATTCCATCCATACACTTTTGTTTTATATGCAAGCATTGAGTATACACAGAACCACATTGAGGGCTTACAAAATCCCTTATGAAGCTTGGCTGATAAAAGTGTTCCACATTAATCAATGCAAAATGTAGACATTTGGTACCGTGTTTGCTGTTGGTTCTGTTGCATTTTTACACCAGTATGTAGTTTACTCAGGGCCTCCACCAGAATTTTTGGGTCCCGAAACACATTCGCGGGGCTCCATCCCCTGTGCAACATCACATATAGGTGGAGTGTAGTGGACCAGCATTAACAGTGGGCTGATGTGCAGGGAAGTCCTTACCTAGGCATTGGCCCGCTAATGTGCAGATGTCAGCAGCAAGGATATCACCAATACCAATTACACAATAATCGCCATCTCACAAATGTCAGTGTGTACTGTAAATCAGCAGATATTGCATGACTTTGTCTGATTTGCTTTTTAGGTGTCTCAACTGAAACAATATCAATTCATATTTCAGCACAGCGCCACCTTGTGACGAACTAGGTTATTAAAATACAGGACATCTAGAGAGCATTGTGTACGGGGGACATTGTCAAGCAGGTTGGGGCTAAAATCACTACTAAAGACTTGAAAAGATGTAATATTGCCTCTGAAAACCTCAGTGCACCCTGCTCTACGCCTTTGTCAGCAATAAAGCACTGAATATGAATATGCATAAATGTAAGTATGGGGATATTTTTAGAAACATAGGACCTGATTCACACTTAAGAGTGAGTTAGGTGCAGGCAGATGCGCACCTAACTCGCTCTTTCAGCCCTCAACCCGCCCCCCCGTTTTTAGGTACCTTATGGCACTTACAAATGTCATAGGGCTACCTTATCTGTCTGTGCAATGTCCGAACAGACATTGCACCTCCCCGCCTCCCTCCCCTCCCACTTCTTCCTAACAACACCCCGAGGTAGCATAACGCCACCTCTATGGATGTAAATGCTGCACCGATCTGGTACGTAGATAGCGTAAATGACCTACTACACATGCGCAGTAGGTCATTTCGGGCAAATACGCAAATAAGTGTGAATCAGGCACTTAGTACTTATATCATTCTTAATACATATAGCAGGTGATGGGCAGGTACAAATCTATAAGCCCAAAATTGCATATTTTTATAAATAGCAAGCTGTGATTGTTGAATAGATCAACGCTGATAAGAAACAAATTCTTTAATAAACAATATGAAAATGACATAAAACAACATAGATACCCTTATATGAATTAGGAGACCTGGAGTAGCGGCAATAAAGAGCAGTCAATAATAGATGTTAGGAGCTATGATACTGAACAGTTCTGGAGATGAGGCATGGACACACGAGACAGGAAATCCACGTGGGAATATTGCTTTCCAATTTATCCCGATCTAGTCCAGAATGAAAGCCTTTATAGTATGCTCTGGAGTGCTGGTGCCCAGCCCGACAATCAAGAAATAAAACCCTTTAGAGTAGGTGCAATGTAACTCCCGGTGGTACCGTAGCAAATGATTATTGGCAGTTCAGCGGACCTGAGCAGAGAGTGAACTCTCAATATATTGCAGCGTGGTAGACCTCCGATAGGATATGCAGAAAAACCGCATGTAATGGTTCAAAGGATTCTGTACCCGCCGTGAAGGGGGAGACCGTTCCTAGATGTATTTCCTTCACGTGAGTAATATGAAGTTCAATAGGCAGTCTGTATCCGCTTTTCCTGAATAGGTCAGGATAATGGCTCCAGCAGGGCTCCTTACAAGGGTATCTTTGTGACACGTTTTGTGCCTTCAAGGCACTTTATCAAGCAGTACACAAAACTAACCCAAAAGGGTTACATGAGAAACGCGGTATGACATAACTGGGTTTGAGAACGGCCCTATTTCGAAAGGGCCATTCTCTCCCAGCTAGTTCCGAAAAGCAGGCACAAGCAATCAATTCCCCAGCCAGTTCCAAACCAGCTGGGAAATCGATTGCTTTTGCCTCTAAGAGGCAAAGCAATCGATCCCTGGAGCACCGAAGACTGAGCTCTGTAAGGTAAGTATAAATTTTACCCCAACCCTTTCCCTAATTCTTACCCTAACCGTCCCTTCCCTGCAGCCTAACCCTAAGACTCTCCTGCCTGTAACCTGACCCTAAGTCTCCCAAACCCACCGCTTAAACCTAGACTCTCTTCCCCGCAGCCTGACCCTAACCCTCCCTTTCCATGACCCTAACCCTCCCTTCCCCAGAGCCTAACCCTCCTCCAAACTCTAAAAGTTCGGTTAGTCACCTCTCCGATGGGGTCTTCAGCGGGTACGAAGGGTCCAGCGGGTTCCGAAAAGTAAAGGGTAAGTATGCTGATCAACATAACTTGCCCGTTCAAAAAACAAAAATTCTAAAATGGCTGTTTTTGAAATACAGACAGCTGAGAAAGAGCTTTCGGTTGTCTCTATTTCTAAAACAGCCATTTCTGGCCAGAGATGGACAACAGACATAACTGAAATAATGTGCAGCAGAGCATAAATTTTTGATTGATGAGAGACATTTTTGCAGTATGTGGTAATTCTATGAATTTCAAGTTAATACTTGATATATCCCTCCTTAACTGGAGGAAAGGCATTGAGAACTGACCAAAATTCTAATCAGTAACTAGCTAAATTCTACTATATCAACGTGACTCAGCAAAGCTCCCAATACAACTTGCCAGCTCTTTCTCACAACCTTACCCTGTATGACTCTCCGGCTGTTGTTGAACTTGGATTACCTATATGCAGGATGCTCTAAAGGAAGAAACGCAGAAATGATACATAAACCAATGAACTCTCAGTTTCACCATTTCTATGTTTTTATTCCATTCTCAAGCATTACAAAGGGCCCGTAGTTGCATACGCTCTGCATACAACATAAATGTACAATTCTGAATGGTACAATGTAGACGTAACAGTGCAATACAGCTACAGAAATAGCAATAAAAAGAAAGGTGTGCAGTAGCATTTGCCTACAACCGGAACATAAAACAGAGCAGAAAGCAAGGAGAAGACAGAGGTGGGGAAACGATCGGCTAGGAGCCCAGGTTCAAAAATAGGCATGCTAGTGGCTTGTGTAAGGAAAGGAAAAGTTGCACAAGCGAATAGGCCCTTATGATAAGAGTTTAGAATATAGAGTGTAGGCACATAGGTGAATATAGAGTGTAGGCGCATAGGTGGTCATGGTGTGCAGTCATGTATCCATAACAAATTATTTTGATGTAAGCCTAGCTGCTGGAAAGAATGCTCAATGCTCAACTTCTGCACACAGACTAACTTAGCATTGTTTTGCCCCACTGAGTAGGAGAAACATTGTTTACAAACAGGCAATGAATCAGAGTAGGAACCTGTAGGGTGAGTTAGAAGGAGACATGGCAGACTTCATAGATGTGAACATCGCTGCTCTGGGCCAACACTCCCCCTGTGCGGGCGTATGGCCCCTTCCTTACTCAAAATAAGCTCAACGCTCATTCCAGCTAAACCCCCCCCACGGCTGACCTTATTTGTTCAAGCCACACCCCCTTTCCCATAAGCCCTGCACTTTTTGCGGCCTGCGATTTCAGGGCAGTACCTCCTAAATCGGTGTGATGTCATCCAAATTCATCCAGTGGAAGGCCCACTACTGTGTGTGATGGGGACCCCATCCACTCTAAAACCTGGCCAGGATTCAACTGGACCACCTCACATTGGTTTCATCACAATTGGCTCAGGGGTTTTCCAAATGCATAGTTGAACAGACAGAGAAACAAAAAACAGACCAATACATTTTATATATAAGATATGGAATATTTGAGACTTATTCAGAGTTCGTTGTAATTTGTATTAAAGCCTCACAAGACAGCATATTAAGTCATACTATGATGCCATACAGAGGTCCTGCTATTTGCTTTATGTGAAACCCTATTATTAAGAGAGCTCCATATGCCCCTATAGAAGAGCTTAATATGCTCCCCCTCCACAATATCCTATAATGTGGACATATTAAGGCACGGCGTTTCCATAGTAACGCCGGGCAACATCTGCCCGGCGCATGCGCATTAAAGCTACGGCCGTCGTACTAGCAACGGCGGCCGTAGCTCTGGATCAGGACCTTAGAGTCCAAGTTTTAACCAACAGTTTAATGTTATCGCACTTCCTCGCATCCTCCAGACAGGGCTAAGCTTTCAGTTGCTGGCATATTGTTTATACACAGCTCTCAGCACTCAGAGGCTCCGAGTGCTGTTTATAAACACCTTGCCAGCTGCTGAGAGATCTGCGCCGTCATCATCTGGCACGGAGGGCTGAAAATCAAGCATAGAGGGGATGGATACTTGTCCATTCTAACCAGAGATGTGCCAAGGTAGCCCTTGGTAGACTTTCATGAAGAATTAGAATTTGAGAATCTACTTGAAGTTTTGTAATATAGTACAATTCCTCTCTGAGACTGAGGGGTCTATTTACAAAGGACGATTTCTTAGAAATCGCCTAAAATCGCGAGATTTGAGCCTCTGAAGTGAAATCACGGTATTCACAAAGGCTCAAATCGCGTGATTTGCATGTGAAAAAAATCGCAATGGCAAATATCGCGGGACAGAAATCGCGATTTGCTGCGATTTTCTAAAGGGCTAATCGCGGTGGTTTTCTATTGAAAATCACCACGATTTATCACTTTTAAAATCGCAGCAACTCGTTTGACTTCATTTAAATCGCAGCAAAATCGTTTCTTAGTAAATGCCGTGATTTAAATAAAAAAATTGCCCTTTGTAAATAAACCCCTGAGAGAGAGACTGAGGTATGTGAGAAGTCTTGGAGGTGGAGGGGAGTGTGCAGGGACTTAAGCTTGGACATATAGGGGAAAATTAACTTTATTGGTAAAAGTAAGGAGTTTAAAGCAAACTGTCTAGACTGTGATAAAACAACCAAATTCATGATTATTATGATTTCCCTATTCATTAGATGAGCACAAAAAGACCTGTTTATTTCACTGCAGATATTCTTTTATGCATGCTTATTAATTTGCAATGCCTGAATCTCTAATAGTAATAAAAATATACATATATAATAGATTAGCAGTAGTGCCCGGCATTGTCTGGGTTTAAATATTCAGAATATTACGTTAACAAGGAATTGTAACCGTCAACAGTTTTGAAATAATTTGCAGCTTGACAATATGTACAATTTTTAACATAATAATATAATTGAATGACATTACCATCATTCAAAAAAAGTTCAGCCCATAACTAACCTTAATTGTTCAAACCACACCCTTTTCCATAAGCCCCATCCCCTTTGTAACCCACAAATCAGGACTGTCTCCCCTAAATTGTGATGTGATGTCATCTAAATTCATCAAGTGGAAGGCTCAGAATAGGCTTCCTTTGTCAAAGTTCTACCCAATGTTCACTAACGGGAGGTCCGACTGGGACCTCAACCTCCTAGTATGACTTATGGGATCCAGCGTTATCACTCTGTGAAGTTTTCTTCCAAATCCATCATTCAAAATAAGCTCAACGCTCATTCCAGCTAAACTCCACCCACAGCTGACCTTATTTGTTCAAGCCACACCCTCTTTCCCATAAGCTCTGCACTTTTCCAGGGCAGTACCTCCTATGTCATCCATATTCATCCAGTGGAAGGCCCACTACTGTGTGTGATGGGGACCCCAAACACTCTAAAACCTGGCCAGGATTCAACTGGACCACCTCGCATTGGTTTCATCCCAATTGGCTCAGGGGTGTCCAAATGCATAGCTGAACAGACAGAGAAACAAAGAAACAGACCAATACATTTTATATATAAGATATGGAATATTTGAGACTTATTCAGAGTTAGCTGTAATTTGTATTAAAGCCTCACAAGAAAGCATATGCTGCAAGACAGCATATTAAGTCATACTATGATACCATACGGAGGTTCTGCTATTTGCTTTATGTAAAACCCTATTATTAAGAGAGCTCCATATGCCCCTATAGAAGAGCTTAATATGCTCCCCCTCCACAATATCCTATAATGTGGACATATTAAGGCACATAACCTACACATTGTGATACATGAAGTTTTATTATGAGAGAATATGAGAAACCAATGTAGGGCAATATTTTTATCGGGATTTACTTGTTGGGGCACATAATACAGAAGCATTTTGTATTGTAGTGGCAGAAAAAAAAAGTGACAGTGACTCCCACAATTGATTTGTGGCTTTTATATAAGTAATAAACAATATTAATTGAATGGCTTAATTTATAAAATGAACAAACACGCTTGCCCCATTTACGGAACATACATTGATTACAATATATAAGTATTATTTAATATGTAGTTGTTGGGGATGAGAGATGGTGTGTGTAGATGACGAGAGTCGGCCTTATTCACCGCAACTCAATCTCAAACTGTATCACACACTGAACCAATGACTAATAACTAGTAGCAACAAGTCGGCATTAGATGAATGAAGAAAATAAGATTTTATTGCAAATTGACCAGCATAGTCCATCATATTAGAATAAGTAATGACTTGTAAGAAGGTCCCAGATATGAAGGTTTGTCCTGTCCTGAGAGGAACTGGTGCATATGCACTTGGTGTCTGGCTCTTTTATCCATTTCATTGTGATAACCTGCACAATCTCTGAGAAGCAGAATAGGGAACTGAAGAGCACTGAGCAGAGCGTCTGTTGCCTTAAATATGCAATTTTGCTATGAGACGCAGTTACACGTCTATATTCTGTATGTGGCCTGGCACAAGATAGCCACTCACTTTTAATGGGACAACTGTGGTAACTTCAGGGCCTGATTCACACATAAGAAGGCTTTAAGAAGGTGCAGATAAGCATGTATAGATAAGCAGGTATCCGCACCTATCTTTAAGCTTCCTCCCTCGTCACCTCCCCTTTTTAAAAACCTATGGCGCTTTAGAGTGCCCTAGGACATCCCTAAGTTCCGTTTGTATTCTCCTTATTAAGTCTTTCCCATACCCCTTACCATAACCCTCCCTTCCACATTTAAATCTTCCCAGAGGCTGCCATGGTGTCATGGCACGCCTCTTTCTAATGGCTAAAGTATATATGATCTTTAAAGACTGCACATTCACAATCTACATCCCGAAATGGCACGTAAATTGCGTAAATGAGCTACTACGCATTTCTTATTTCTACACATTTAAGAAGCATAAGCTTCTTATGTGTGAATCCAGCCCTTAATTATTCCATTGATAAATATCTTGTGGCATGATTAAAGAGGTAAGGAGACAAGAAGTACAGTACACCTTGTTTGGCACAGAAGGGCTACTAGACACAGCAATGAAAATCCAAGGTTACATTTTGGACAAATTCTGGTTACTTAAAAGCTGGATGTGAACTCTACTGCCTCCCGTATTTTCTTCCCTTTGAAGTTCCTCCTGTTAAATTCAGCTGTAATTTCCTGTAATGTCTTCCCCTTTGTCTCAGGTAGAAAGAAGAATAGAAATATTGCTGAGGCCAGAATGATGGCAACAAAGATCAGAAAGCAATAATGGCCAAGAGCAGCCTGAAAAACATAGAACACAACATTAAGAAGAAGGGAAGCAGTATTTGTATCTGCAAATAAAAGCTGACTGGGCTGGCTTGATCTTACCCCCACCCACCTCCCCAGGTAAAAGCAGGTCCATTACCCAAGAAGTGTCTGATACTACTGGACACATAGAAGAACAAAAGATCTCTCACATACATATGCTTACATGTATTTACTCTGGTTCCATTATAATCACACTCTTTATGTGATATAGTTGGGTTGCGTCCATTTTACCCCATTGAACATGCTCAGAAAATTTGTGTTATTCAATTATAATAGATCCAGACTATGAACCATCTTCTGACAATAAGGCTGAGCTGAGTTCACAATGGGGCGTTCCCTATTAGTCAACTTACAACATGTGTTTCTTCCCTCTCTGTACCCACCCATGGCATCCCCATGGGTATTCCCAGGAATTTCTGTGAGACATAAAACTTAAGGTATATATAGGAAGTTAGTCATGCTTGTAGGAGTGTTAAAAGTGCACAGATTAATACAGATTAATAGTAACTAAATAACGCAATTGACAACTCAATAAACAGATGGACATCTTTTTTTTTACAATAACATCCTGAATAATCCAAATAAAATAGCATCGCTTCCAGAGGGTAAGTATACAAGGAGAAAGTGTGGCAAAGTTAGACCGAGGATTTGAGGTTATTCATTGCACAGGGATCAGAGGCATTACACACATCTCAGACAGCGCTTCACGTTTCACAGATAAAGTTGCACACTTAACAAAGAAAGTCGAGCAAAATGCTGCCAGTCTATAAGGAATCTATAGGGAATTTGGCCCTGTGAGTTTCCATATTCATTCAGTGCCACCACTGTTGGACATGAAGCCCAGATACCAGCTACCAATGCCAACACTGTACCCAAGGCCTGAGATGACCCAGTCATTACTATTATTTATGGCACTAGACCACTTTATTACCGAGGACAATAGGTCCCTGTGTTTTTTTTAACACAACAGGCAACTGTGTAATAGCCAGCAGTTTGCCCCAGTGAGTTTCCATAGTAAAGCCTCGGGTTAAGGTTTAAGATAATTGTACAATTTCTGCATTGGTGGTCATGATAAAATATGAACTTATACTATTTGGTGCTTACTTCTTAATTACTGTCACTTAACCAGATTCAGATCTCTGCGACTTATGTGTGCACAGAGATCTGAAACTAGGCACAGAATTGCGGAACGGCTGCTCTCCCTATCTTGCAGGGTTTAGGTATGCGGAATTAATGGGCCCTCCCCTACCATTTGGAATTAATGGGGCGACCCCTTCTACCGTACGGAAAAAAGACACATAACATCTGACGCTTGAAGGTGAAGGGCATATTACGTGTCAAGGGGACTTGCGCAATTTACTTGCCTATTCCTGAATCAGGGCCATTATCCTTAATACATGCATTTAAATTCCCTGTAAAGGATCGTATTTCTTGGAAGGAAGAATGAGTGTGCTCTGGTACTACTGCTATAATATCATACACACCTCCACGTAGGGAAATGTCATTCCAATGACATAGAGATCAATCCAGTTGAGGCTGCTTATTATCATAAACAAGGCAGCTCGGGAAGAGCGACTGCACATTTCTATAGTTATTGCAATAGTTAGTGTTCCTATGGAGGAAACACAAGGTTAATATCTTATATGATATTGATGATCAATAGGCTTCCAATTAATAATAATGGATTATTGTCATGTATGAATGTTGTCATTTGGAAAACTTACATTATATAACCCACTAAAATAAAGCAACTGTGCAGACAGACCAATACATAAGACCTGTAGACTGTGCTCCCCACTGAAATGTTTACATGAAACATGAAGAAAGTAATGATTGCCTCAAGGTGCTTTCAGGTTTCTGATTTTGAGTCAAGTGTTTTTACCTGGACCCAAGCCAAAGAAAAAGATGAACATGAAAATGAGCACTGCACTGCAATAGGGGATCCAGTCATACCAGCCCTAAAGGAAAGATACAAAGATAAAAAATACTGCATAGAAGGAGTCCATGTGTGCTAGACAGGGATAATCTTTTACCTGAAATGACTGAGTGACTGTAAGAAGTCCTAACATCATAGCCATGAGCCCATAACTACCCAACAGGATAACCTTTCTTCTACAGTGCTCTGACATCACATTCTGTCCGGAGGGAAAATAACAAAGAACAACATGGATAAGAAAACTCAGGTCCTTATATTGGTTTATTGTCATAAACTTAAACAACTACTGAAATATATAAATTGTTTACAAACCCACCAATTTAAAAAAAAACAAAAACTGTTAAACCAGCTTTGTGCTATATTTTTCCCATGTACATTCATGTCAGTGGATTTTTTTGCTACACTCATTAAAATGGTTTGACCATTGAAGTAAAAGAAGCTATACATCTAGTGACGTAACTATTGTGGCTGTTAAAAAAAACAGGCATTGGTCCGCTAAAAGCGCTATTCATGCCAACCATACCGTACCGTCTACATAACTGTAAAGGAGGGTGGGGTACTTTCACATTACCACTAAAAATCTGGGTTTTTGGTGGTGATGTGAAAGGTACAGAGGTCCCGGTCCCGGGTCTAATGACCCGGAACTCAGACACGGGAAAAAAGAATAGTTTTTCCTGTGTCTGACCCTGGTAAGTGGTTATGTGAAAGGTGCTGACCCGGGTTTTCAACGTGGGTCTCACCTAACACACCTGATTGGATAGGTTTGTTTACTGTTGCTATGGCAACAGTAAACAAATCTAACTCGAGGAGGCGGGTGCAGCCCTTAACACTGTCAGGGCAGAACCAGGACCAGGTATTTCCCAAGTCTACCCTACTATATGTTATAGAGCAGATGCTGCAAGGAATGGGGAATTTACACAAATACAGTAAACAGAGAGGCTTTGTAAGTGGCTGGCGGCTTATCATATATTTGCACATGTATGTTACAAATTCTCTGACTTTTATCTTAAAGATAGAATGTTATGATTCCTTTCCGGGTAATTGCAAGAATGCTGGGGTATTGCTGTGTATTTGTGTAAATTCCCCATACCTTGCAGCACCTGCTCTAAATTAACTTATAAATTGAGCTGAGCAACCTCCATTTTGTGTGTTTGTTTTAAAGTGTGTCTGGGATAGCAGCTGACAGGGGGTGTTGTTTCTGAGTAGCGGTTTTAGAGACTTGGGGACCTCTGGAGGGGGTAAGCTCTCAATTTAAAAACACATGATTTATGACACAAAGTTGGGACTCTGACAGTTTTAGAGTTAGGACCACCAGAACAGAGAAGCCTTGTAAGTGGCTGGTGGTTTCTCATATATCTGCAGATGTATGTAACAAATGATCAAAGTTTTATTTTAAAGATAGAAAGTTATGATTCATTGCTGGTTAAGAGCAAGAGTGCTGGGGTGTCTTTTGTGTATTTGTGTAAATTCTCCATACTTTGCAGCACCTGATCTATATTAACTTATAAATTGATTTAAGCAACCTCCATTTTGCGGGCGTGTAAATAT
>WWET01001944.1:201721-214652 GCA_011038615.1 Limnodynastes dumerilii | reverse complement strand
CTTTCCTTGGGGGAAGAAAGGTCCAGACTCTATTGTGAGAGATGGAACATAGGGCCGTATTCACAGATCCGTTAGTTAAAGGTACGCAATTGTACGTTGCAAGGCAACACCCATGACACTCCCCTCACACGTACGGGTTTTCTGTGACTTACGCCTCCATAGGACTCCCTTATTTGTACGTGCATTTACGTGCGTATAATACTTATGTATGTGCCTATGTAACTATCCGCGCCCTCAAATGGTCATTTAAATGCCCCCCCACCCATTTTCACGTAACTTTGACCTTGCGGATTTCAACAACGCCCCTCCACTCGTATGTCGCCAAGTGCAAATTACACGTACGTGCCTAATGGACTTCCATGCGTAAATTCAACATAAATAGCATAAATAAAGTTACTACGCATGCGCAATTCCTAAATATATGCACGGAACTCCGCCCAAAAACGGATCTGTGATTACAGCCCATAGTCTTTACATAGCCCTAGAAGCGCTGTAACAAGGAAGGTGCTGCGGGTCTCTGCAGGTTGTAAGGTAAGCGCTCAGTGCTCTGTATGATCAGTCATTGCAAATAACAAAAGTTATATGTTATGTAATGTACAGAGGCTTAACTCTTTTGAGATCTGTGGGGCATGTGCCCTGGGTGCCACTGCAAACCCAGGTTCAAGGGGGGTGCCATGGGCACCCACTGGACTCACCCTGGAAATAACAATATAATGGAGTAGGGGGTCACCATTTTATGCCTTTACCCTGTGCTCCATCAACCCTAGTTATGCCACTTGTAATGTAATAGGTTTCCATTGAGATGTAAATATTTTACCAACCATGTCAAGTTACTCACAGATAGTATGACAGCCAGGAGCTCGAAGCTTCCCATCCCCAGATATATAAGGGATCTTCTCCATTGGCAAGCCAGCAGTTACAAAAACACTGTTTGCATAATAGAAAATCTGAAACAAGCATTTTAAAACTTTATTTCCATGAATTGTTACCATAATTGCTGTAGCTTTTTCTGTGGTGATAACTGTGAAAACATAGCTTTACATACTTATTATATTATATTACAATGTCCCCATCACAATAACCTGATCAACCATGGACTGAAAACACACACACACACACACACACATGGCCATGTCTCCTGGACACTTCTTATGTAATATCAATAGCACTCCAGTCCAGTGCCTCGCTACAAATACCACCATCTAGTTTCATTCATAGTATAAAATACATAAAGCATTATCTGAAATTGTAGTCTATCCAGCTCCTCTTTAACACAGTACATCATTTTCCTCTCTAAGGGGCTAATTCATCTGAGTGCGAAGATGGGAATAAGCGTGAAGTGTGTCTATTACGGTAGCCACAATTCACAGATTTAAAAAAGATAGACAGAATCAAAATAGAGAGCAGGTGAAGCACAGAGGACCCTATTCACACTTAAGTATGAGTTAGGTGCGGACAGAACCTGCCCCAACCTCCCCCTTTTAGGTACCTTATGGCACTTAAGAGTGCCATAGGGCTACCTTATCTTACCGTGCGTAGTTTCCTTCTTAAACAGGAAACTATGCATGGAGAATGCCACTCCCTGCCTTCCCTGACTAATCTA
This sequence comes from Limnodynastes dumerilii, assembly GCA_011038615.1. Classification (NCBI taxonomy): domain Eukaryota; kingdom Metazoa; phylum Chordata; class Amphibia; order Anura; family Limnodynastidae; genus Limnodynastes; species Limnodynastes dumerilii. Next base: position 213,049 of record WWET01001944.1, on the reverse strand, counting down.
AATCCCTTGCCCCTCCTCCCACTTCTAACTAAATCATCCCCAAGGCGGCATTAGCACGCCTTCTTCTTCCTAAACTATTCCGTGCAGCTTTTAAAGACATTTCGGGAGATTCGGCACTTAAGAAGCCAGAGCTTCTTATGTGTGAATCAGGTCCAGAGTGACCCTATATCCAGCAGCTTGAGAATGGAGCTGGCTATTGTATAGAGGCTGCTAACATCCTATTGGTCAGCTGCCTACCCACCAATATTTTGATTGGCTGGTGTCAATAGATAGCAATAGAAACAAAATGAGAGCAACGCCTGCCTCTACGTCTGGTGGTGCTCCCATAGAGAAACCTGCATGACTGCATGCCTTTGGGGGAAGTTGCTTAACTGGGGATTTACATGGCTCCTGGCTATGGAGCACTCTCTCCCCATGTACCCACAACAGTTATCTCTCTTTTAAAAAGTATTAATCTCATGCGTTTTTAAACTCAACTTGCACATAATTTGTGTGTGCATGTCTCCAGCCCATGTTGGAATGCCATAAACGGACTATGTACATCATTACACATCAATCCATGCATTTGCATATATATTTCTGTTTGCTTGTTGGTTACAATTTTTGTCTGTTGCCTTTAAGACGACAAGTTTAACACATTAATATACACAAATGTTCTGTTTTGCTGGAAACATCAAATACAAAATCACAAAATTCTGATTTTTTTTTTATAAGACAAAACACCTCAGTTAAACTTTTTTTTTTAAGTACCTCTAACATATATGGGGTAAAAAGCTGCATATTCTAATTATCTCACAACAGCTTAACCTAACCCCAGCAGAAAAATGGTGCTGATGACAATTATATTACATGAAAAGAATATACCAAGAACTAGCCAGGAAAATGTAAATTCTTATAATGCATATCCTTAGCTATATCAGTACTGTGGTCCATGACTGTTTCCAGTGTTTGGATGTTCATGAAGCAAAAGATACAATAGCAATTGTCTTTACAGAACAACTATGTGATAAAATTGTAATGTAGTTGCTTTTTAGTATCTGAAGGAGTCACTCAACTGCATTGATGCCAGAAAGCTGAAGAGTGATTGTGATGGTGATCACAACATAGACCTGCCAACGCATGGCGGGTTCCTTCAGGAGCTCCAGGACACTCATGTTCTTAGTCTTTTTGCAGATTTCCTGTTCCGTCAGTATCTCATCTATCTCTGACTGATGGTCTCCATGGCCCCACATCCTGTCCATAGCTGTGAAAAGTATGATCAGACAATTACTGAGGATAATTTACTACTGATACAAAATAAAGCAAATGAAAACATAATGGACCTCAAGGCAGAGTCATCTCTTCCACTGGGCCCATGGCCCCACAAGTCTAAGGACCCTTGAACACTGCTATCTGGCCCCAGCAGCTAAGGCATTTTCACACTGATTGTTCTGCATTTCCACTGGGACGTTGGGGTAATAATCCCCAACTCCCTAAGGGCTGCCAGTGAAATGTGCAGGTCGCTGCTTCATCTCTTATTGAATGGATCAGAGCTTCCACTTATATCCAGACTTAGCACCATGTGTATGAAACACAGACATATAGGGCCAAACATCCCTGACACACCGCAGAGTTGTACTACTTTAGTAATAAGCTGACACTCGGCACAGACATTGGGCTGGATCTAGACTTAAGAAGAAGCTTGAAATTAAGAGAGAAAATAGTCAAACTTATGCTCAAAAATGCTTCAGTGGAAATAAAAGTGCTGCCTGGCTCCCAAATAAATTCCATATGCATCTACTAAAATATGTAAGTAAATATGAGTGTGTGTCGCCGCTGCGAACTTCCCATTTTTGAAAGGGCTCTTTTCTCTCAGTCACAAACTTTCCAGTCAGTGCTGCAGTTCTGCGGCCGTGCCATGGGTGGCATTTCCGAATAATGAATGGGTGTCGATCAGCATACTTACCCATTTATACAAAAAAGTCTAATTCTTCATTTTTTCTAAATAAATGGCAAACGAAAATGAGCTTTTGGCTGCCTGTTTTTCAAAATGGAACTTTAGTTCCACAGACTGTTACCGAGTAAATATTTGATATGCAAACTGTTAAGGAAGAAAAGCATACATATAGGACCGTATTCAGACTACCTGATGTATAGCATATACGTCCGGAGTTTAGCGTTTTTTACTACTGCACATGCGTATTAAATTTTTTAACATAATCTACGTATCTTTTTCTTACGTAGATTGCGTATATGCGGTCTTAAAAACCGCATATACGCAATCTACGTAAGGAAAAGATATGTAGATTACATTCAAAATTTACTACGCATGAGAAGTAGTAAAAAACGCTAAACTCCGGACGTATATGCTATACATCAGGTAGTCTGAATACGGTCCATAGTCTGGTACGTTAGATTGCACTGCACAGATAGGAAGGTATTGGCAACAAGAAGTGGCTTATCAAAACAATGCACATGTGGGATTTGTAAGTGCCTGCAATACCCTTGCAGGCCACAAATACTGTATTAAAGTAAAGCAGTTACACTGCCATCAAGTCTGCATTAAGTACTGTGGGGCACACTTAAGTAAGTGTAGAATCTACGGGCCTGATCCAGAACAACGGCCGCCAGGGGAATTACGTCCTGCTAGGCCGTAATTCCCATTTTGAAGGTTGTGCGAAGATAGCCATGCAAATTAGGGAACGGGGCAGGGGAAGCCATCATAAAAGTTAGGGTGGGAATTTGAACACGTAATGCACGGGGCATGCACTCCCCGCTCCGATAGTGGCCGTACTGACCTCGGGCGATGTAAGGCGCCCGTAAGTCTGGATCCGGCCCTACGTGCATATTTTTACGATCAGTTAAACTGCGCATGCCCAGAACCCAAATATACGCACGGAAACCCTGGCCGACTGATTCACATACACGGACATCAGGCTTAGGACTGATGCACGCGTTGGCACGGAACAAGTCCCGCATGCAAGGCTAGAGGGGCAAGACTATTAATGCAAATGAGCAGCACACGGGCTACTAATGTACAGTATGGGCGATCCAACAGAGTTAGGACTGATTCACAAGTAGGAGTGCCTTGCGTAAACTAACATACACACAGGAAAAGTTAAGGTAGCTCTCGACCACTCGTAAGTTGAGGAACCGTAATGTTTGCTGTGAGGCCATGTGTCTTCTCTTACTTATTTGATGCCACACCTGCTGCGTGGTTTTAATCAATGGATGTGTGTTTATACATTAAACAAATTAATGCTCATTTATTAAATCTTATGCTGATTTCACATTTTGTGCTAGACTTTAACCATGTAAAGTTTCCATTATTTGTGTAAAGTTTGAGAAGGTTGATTTTGAACTTTTATTAACTTAAAATTTTGATAACAAACACAATAACATTTACTTATATTTAACTGTATTGGTTGTTTGTTTTGCTTTCATTTTTAAAATGATAATTTTGTACTTCATGCGGTATCTGTTTGTTTTTTTGTAAAGTATGCCATGATTATTTTTATTTCTTGTTGTATTTTTAATGGTTCATTTTGTTTACATATGTTAATGAGTGTACTTGCTGGTTTTATAAATAAAATCAGTGTGTTTAGTTACATATCTTTGAATCATAAGCAATTTTAAACACAAACGCACGACCGATTCCCAGCTAATAAAGTCCGCACATACCTAATTATACGCAAGAAAGACTTACGTCCTTAAGTTGTACTCCTGACACGGAGAGTGGTTAACTGGGTTCCTTCTTTTCTCTGAATCTGTATTGCGGATTTTTCACATGCGTATATTTAGGTAAGTTCGCAAATTTTACTCTTAACTGTGAATCAGGTCCCTTATCCTTGTATAGGCCAACTCATCACACATTGGGAATATATGTCCTTTGTCACCCAGAAAGAAGTAAAGAACTACATGTCACAAGAATTCTAAAATGTTCCTCAGGATGTATCGGCCCAGATGCTGCTACCTGCTTGATCCTGCCAGTAAGTATTTGTTTATTTTGCTTATCTCAAAGATTAAGCCATGCAGGTGTCAATATACATAGATGATACAGTGAAACTGCGAATGGCTCATTAAATCATCATGCTTTTTTTTTTAAATTATAGCCTTATTTCTGCACAGATGCTGTTAGATAGATCATAATCAAATTTTTACTGCATGCACCTAAAGCATCTATAAATAGTATACACACAAGTTCCATATATTGTAAAAACATTACAAACAAATGTAATACATGAGTTATACCTTGCACTAAAGATACATTTAAAAAGTAAATTATGTATATCACCACCTAGTGGTGATAAATAGTACTGTAGACTGTTAGTTTTATTTATTGATTTATTATGATTTTATGACCAACTTATATCATAAAATTTTACTGACTTGTTAAGGCTACTTTAGGTAGGATGTAGATAATACTTTGTAAATAAAAAAAATGTGTTGTTTGTTTTTGTTTTTTGGGGTTGGGGGGGTTTGCACATTGTCATTTCAAAATCATAAAAATGTATACAGGACTTTATTGGCAGGTGTTACCTTTTATGCATCGCTCCTGGTCTCCTTTCACTAGCAGCAAATATTGAGGAGTCTCTGGGTAAAAGAACATCACAATCAACTGCAGCAGTTCTGTAAAACCACAGAGTGACAGCATCAGGGGCCACAGTGTTTCTGTCCCCAGGACCTCACTGGAAGAAAATAACTAAAAAATAAAGTACTGAAGTTTCTCCATTCTGAACGTGTTTCAGGGACCTTTAGTTCATACTAGCAGACTGGAAACCATTATGACTCAAACACACCCAAGAGGGACCAAAGGACTGAGTTGAGTTCACAAGTGGACATTCTCTCCTAATCAGTGTACAGTATAGGCATAATCTCTATTTACACAACTATCCAGACATCCTGTGAATCAGGAAAACAAAAGCTAGGCTGTGGATGATGAAAGAGCCTCTGTGAGAATGGGTGTCTGGATAATTTGGTTCAGGGCTTGTAGATCCCTCCAGATCATTTGCACAGGGATCTGATCTCATCAAAATACAGGATCTAGCACTAAAATTTGGAGGATGTATCGGTGACATTTTAGGGTGTCCTAATAATATGTCTTTTAGGTTCTGTAATCACCTGAGCATCAGTTCTTCATATATTTTGTAGATAACATATAGACACATACACCAAGAATGATTGTTGGCCAGTCACAACCAGCCAATTCACTGACTTAATTTCATAGGGCTGGATTTGTTAACAACGCGGGCAGCCTTCCGTACGCGTCTGTACATATTCGCAGTACCATTATCTCCTCAACAGAGTGCAGCCGAAAAATGCTGCGCTCTCTGCAGATTAAAGTCCCCCTGTGTGTATGCTTAGGTACAATCCAGTATTTTGCATGCTTGGAGATGCATACAGAATACTTAGGGTAGGGACCTGTTGGCGGATCCACAATCTACATAGGAGAGCAGGGGTAGTGTCCTGGTCTCCTGCATGCAGGTTTGTGGATCACAAATTCTATACAATAGTCTCTGCAGTGGAGAGCTACCGTACAGAATATATGAGTAAGTATGAACCGGTCCATAGTCTTATTGAAAGCCACAAATCCTCTCAAATGACAAAACATTATCTTGAGTGTAATGTTGAGGATTTGCAAATCTATATTAATTTGCAAAAATATTAATTTTAGGAAATGTAAAAATGATTTCAAACCACTCTTAATAATATAATAAATACAGTATATTAATAATAACATATAATACCCTATAGGACAGCCCTATTGTATTCATTTGTATTAACATTTTTAAACTAAAATACACCTTGTTTTATTATTTTATGTTGCCTATTACTTGATCTTAAGGAGATTTGAAGATCATCATTATTTGTGTGTTTGATGTTCTTTATGTAGACTCCTCCCTGAAGAGGGTGCTAGTACTAGTTCTCTCACAGACAACGCTATGTTGGCATGGAAGGCCCTGCTCTATCTTTCTGGGGTAGACTATAATAATCTTTTATTATTTATATATATATATATATATATACACACATATATATAAAAAACACAAGAGGGGTTTAGTGCGCTCACTCAGATAGCAGGGTTAGTGTCCAGAGAATGTCCAAAGATCGTAGCTATTTCACAAGAATCAGTGGTGCACTAGATCCTTCAGATTAGGACCGCGTCTTCCCCGTCATGTGCTCGGATCCGATCTCCGAGCCAAACTTTGAAAGGGAACTTGGAGAAATGTGGTGCAATTCGGATTGTTTACCATGCTTTCCAAAATACTTGGACCCATTTATACGATTCTTTATCTGACATTCTTTGTGCTTTGTCTTAATTGTTTTTAATAAGTAGAGGCATAATTTAGAATATAAATATCAGCAGCAGTAATGGAATTCCCATGTGGAGAAGATCTACTTGCTGGGAGAAGGCATGGCCTAATGACAAAGGGACACCCACCAGTACTGGGCCTTAAACTTCTAATATCCCTGGTGTCTGCTAGCATTCCTGGGTCACAGAAGTCCTTGACAAAGCCCAGTGCCAGGACTTCTGGCACAGAGCTCTGTAAATTCCAAAAGATGTATATTTTTTCCAAATATATAATTTTAAATATAGTAGCATTAAATATGACAGGTTTGAAGTAATTGGACATCAGTGAAGGGGTTTGGTCCTACCTCAGTCCCACAACTTGTCCAAAAAGCTTTCCTGTGGTTACAAAGATTGGGGCTGATGTGTTTGTAATGCCTTTTAGTTTCCTAGGAGCCATTTCTCCGAGGTACTGAACGTATATGTTTATGGCCAAACCTGCAAAAGTAAAAGCGATGATGTAATGAAATACGTCCAAGTTCATGTCCTCATGCTAAAAAATTCCAGGTACAAATTATTGGGTATAGTGTTAGTGTTTTTTATTATTATTATTATTTTTGTAGTTTTACATTTAAACTTAATCCATGCACCTGCACACTCTCCGTACAGAAAGTCTGCATGGAAAAGGGGAGTGCTCGTCCCTGTCACTCCCCTCGCTACTACAGGGTTCTGGACACTACCTTAACTTCTCCGTCCGGATGCAGATCTGTGCGGAACTGTTGTTCGCCGCACTTGATCCTTCATTAGCGTGTCGGGGAGTAGACATGCGTAAGGGAAGGAACGGCCCCTTCTTCAGATCTAGGGAGTTCATTAGCGTAACATCTTGAGAGTGAATGCAACGATGTTACTTGTTAGGAGGAGACTTGCGTAAGTCGCCTGTCTTACTTAATTGTGAATCGGGCCCTAAATTATTGCATAAAGATCATAATCATTATTATACTGAAAAAAACAGTAGATGTTCCTATTGCTAGATTTCAGATGCGGTAATATTTACATAATTATACCGGAAGCAACTGGGATATCGTGTTTTACAATGTATTTTATGTGCTTGACTGCCTGCTTGGTAAGCAAAGAATGAAACTTAAACACATTCTGTAGTTCTAGAGTTTTAGTTATCCTTCCACCAACAAAACATCACAGTTAACAATAATGAACATGAGTCTTATAATTGGAATAAATACTAATCGTTTAACTTAAAATTTAAAAAATAATAATAATTGATTTATGTTTCTCTACATGTACCCATTGTGAAGCCATAGATGAAACGTCCAGCCAAAATCATCTCATAGGATCCCACCATTTTGCTGAACCCAAAACACAGAGTAGCCGTTAGACCAAATAAATGACTGAATACATGAGATCGCCTCCTGAGGAGAGAAAGGATACAATTTATTAGTGCTTAGATGAATAGTCAAGCTTCTTGGCTATTTACCTAGTAATAAATTTGCAGTAGGTTTCATTATTATACTTAACTTATATTTATTTATATAAATTTATAATTATATTATACCGAAAGACAAGGCAGTAATTTCTTGCCAAGCAGGCACTAAAACGCTGTAAATGTAAAACTTTCAGAGCAGTTTATTCAATAGAGCGTCAATGGAGCAGAGATGTTGCTAATATAAACCAATCAGATTATAATTAACATTTTCTAAAATCTATTTTGTAAATGAAAGCCATAACTTGATTGGCTGCCATAACTAATTTTCTTCTTTAGTAATTCAATTAAACATACCCCATATTGATAGATAAATCACATCAGATCCAGCATGCTGTTAAAAGAAAATGTAATAAAATATAATGATGAAGTATTAAGTTCTATCCTTATAGGAACTATAATTAATTACCATGAAGTGAGTATTCTAAAGAAGTACTCACTTCCCAAACCTTCCTGTCAGGTACCCAGATGACATTGTTCCCAAAAGTCCTCCAATGCTGTACACAGAAACTGCTGTGGTCCACAGCAGGGTAAGTGTTCCTTCAGGGACAAGTGTTCCATATCTTTGTATCCACGTCTGGTTAATAAAGTCTTTGACAAACTGCAGAGGATATGAATTGAGGTGTTGTGGGAATGCACTGGCCAATAGAATAAATTAATATATCTTTCAATATAACATTCTGTAGTGCATTTACAAAGATAAATGTTACTGTCTTTTTATTGCTGTATTATTTTTGATTGCAGAAAAGTGAAGAACTTGCGACTGACAATGCATTAAAAGACGAGTATATCTAACACAAAATATTTTGTCAAGGTTAGGGCTAGATTTACTAACCTGCAGAAAAGGAAAAGTGGAGATGTTGCCCATAGCAACCAATGAGATTCTAGCTCTCACTTCCCTATTACATACTGGAGAATGTCAGCTAGAATCTGATTGGTTGCTATGGACAACAGCTCCATTTTTCCTTTTCCGCAGTTAAGTAAATCTAGCCCTAGGCAGCAATACCACACAGAATTATTGTTTTTAAAATATTATAATAACAACAATAATAATGGACCTGATTCAGATCTGTACTTAAGCACAGGAGGGGAGTGCGCACCCCTGGCACTCCCCTCCTTCTCACCGAGTTCTGGACACTTAAGTATCCAGAACCCCACCTTATCTTTACTGCACGGATCTGTGTCCGCACGGAGCTGCCTCTCCCAACTCCTGGCACTTAATTAGCCATGAGTAACTTCAATGCCAGCCCCTTTGCCGAAAGTCCTTCTGCCACATAACATCTGGCACACGCATGCGCCGATGTTACATGTGAAGGGGACTATGTTTCTATGACTTACGCAAATGGCTTGCTTAAGTCCCCTTCTGTACCTAGATCTGAATCAATATTATTGCTTTCATTAAATAGCAAGCTAAATACTTATTAAGCAAGTACATTAGTCATAGTTCTAGATATACTGGACCGGATTCACACCTAAGGAGCTGATGCTTCTTAGGAATTTTGCGTATGGGGCCACAGCGCATGTGTAGTCATATAGACTATGCAATTTACATAGTGGTCCAGTGCGCAGATTAACGTAGTTTTAAGGTAAGAGGAGGCGTGCCAAGGCAGTCTCCGTAAAGTGAGAGGGATGTAAATTAGGTTGGGGGGAGGGCTTGGGAACCTTTGTGTGTATTTTCCCTCCGTAAGAGGGAAAATATGCAAGGGTGCCTCGTAACTGCCATAAGGTACTTAAAGACGGGGGCAGGGGAGGGGAGCAGTGAAGTAGGTGCGGATACAAGTGTATTGTTGTTGATACGGATCACACCCTTATGTGTGAATCCAGCCCATTATTATCTCCTTTTGAATAGTTCTTAAATAATAATGAAGGCCAAAGAACTACAGCTCGCAGCATATCATGAAATGGCAAGGAGGAAGACGTTTTCGCCACCCACATAAAAAATAATAAAAATACAGCATTTCCTAAGAAAATGCTGTTGTAAACATGTAACACTGCTATTTCATAAAAAACAAAATACGTTTGTAGATGGACGGTGGTTGTTTTTTTTTTTTTTTTAACTTTCTCTGGAAAGGCCAGCATTAACTAAGTCTTAATAAATATGTATTAGCCTTTATTAAATTAATATGTAAGTAATTAGTAGATATTACTACTGCTTACCACAGATGATGAGCTGACTACTGATATATGAAAGCCAAATGGCAATCCATTACCAAGGCCTAGTACAATAATTAGTGGAAGCAATCTCCAATGTTGGATCTGGAAAAATACAAATAAAAACATATGATTATGGATTAGTAAATGTAATGTTATACTATGAGATATTCCTTCGTATGTTATTGATCACCCTGTAATTTTGTTTTTTGGCACATCCTATGGACGCTTGATTGGATTGATATCTGAGGAATTTGGAGACCATGCACCAGATTCAGAGTTGCGTGTGTGCGCAATGCAGAAATGCAAACATTTAAAAAAAAATGTCTAATTCAAGGTTGCGTACTTTCGCACAAAAAATACGTGTCAATCATACGCATTTTGCTTTCGACAATAAGTTGATGAAGAGCATCCATGCTTCCGTCTAATTGATCAATTGAGTGGAGTTGTAAGGACACATTTTGCCGTGCCCATACGTTTGATTATAAAAAAAAAAGGTGGATGAGGAAATGCACAATAGTGTATTTCTTTATTTTTTTTTTATTTTAAAATAAATAGTTTTTGGAAAAGAAAATGTATATTTAAATCGTAAACTATTTAATAGTGGTATGAGTAATGTAAATGTTAGAAACACTAATTAATTTGTAATATTGTGTTTCTATTTACAGTCTCCAACAACATACAAAAGAAATCTGACAATTTTTATGATTAGGAAAAATAACATTTATTTGTAACATACCAAAAGAAATAATTATAAATGTTATAAAAAGGGTGTGCGCATGAAACAAACTAAAATAACCCCCTACGTTCAATTTCCTCACAGTATAAAATATTCCTGCAGATATCCGCTACTTTGTTTGTTTGTTTCTATATTAAATAGTGTTTTATCCGCTGTATTACTTTTTTGTAAATGAGTAACGTGTCTGTCTTGAGGCATTTTACAATTAAAAAACAGTTTTAAATACACTTGCACCATGGTCAGGGCTGGCGCAAAGAAAAGTAGTAAGTGCGTGCAAATTGACAATACCGATGTGCGTGAATCAGCAAGTAAACGCCCCAAAAATACATTAACATATTCAAACACCCCTTTTTGCATAGAAATAAACTCGGATTTGTAAGCTAGTGGAGGTGGATAAATAGAATTGTATGCGCCTGCTTTACTACCGAGAATACGCTTCTTGCACATGCGCAGAACGCAATTCCGCTACGCATCTGTCTAAATTTTGCACCGATACGCAACTCTGAATCCAGCCCCATGCGAACACCTTGAAATTTTTATCATGTTCCGTGTTTGACCAAGGTCAGCATGGGCACCAAACTGCGGCTATGCAGCTCCATATGTAGCTGTAATGCACTGTGTGTTCTGACACCTTTATATCATGACCACTATTAACATATTGTGTGTATATAT
>WWET01001944.1:170105-199853 GCA_011038615.1 Limnodynastes dumerilii | reverse complement strand
ATCGGAGATTCGGCAGCCGATCTAGTGAATGTCCTGATGTGAAAGCGATATAGTCCTTGCAAGTAGTATTTTATTGGCCAGATCCACAGTTAAGAAGGAAATAAGCATAAATATGTAAATAAGTGGCGAGTGCTCTCTCATCACACTCCCCTCATTCTTACGGATTCTTACCGACTTTGGCCTTAATAATACCCTTTCAGTTCACAGACTCGGGATATTGCCGGGGCAGCAGAGGATCCCAGGGTCACAGACCCCATTTCCCACTGCAGGGCAGACCCGGAAAATTCAGAGACCCAGGTCTGCCCTGACGTCATCGCACAGCGTAATTTGTTTACCGTTGCTCTGCCAACAGTTGTTGCCAGGACAATAGTAAAAGAAATTTACACCAATCAAGTGCGTTAGGTGCTACCCGGGTTGAAAAACCCAGGTAGCACCTTTCACACTGTACCCCTACCGTGTCGGACCCGGGAATAACCCTTCTTTTTACCCGGGTTGAATTCCCAGGTATTTTGACACGGGTCCACCGGAAGTACCCCTTTCACATCACAACCAAATACCTGGGATTTTGCCGAGACCTGGGCTTTTGGAGAAAATCTCGTGTATTTGGTTGTGATGTGAAAAGGGTATAAGACTACTTTAACTCTCCGTGCGTATATTTGGGGCCCTAGGCAGATGCCATTAGTCCCCCCCTACTTTCTCTCCTTACCTTATTCATCCCCCTTACATTTGTAATTTCTCCTTCTTATATTCAACTCTGACACATATCTAACTCTAGCTTTAACACTGAGAAAAAAACAAAATGCAAATATAAAACAAAATGATTTATTAAAATGCCTGATATCATATGGCAATTTAATATCCCCACTGCCAAGTTAATATCCCCATAATCCCCATTGCCAATTTAATATGCCCATTACTAATTTAATATCTCCATAATCCCCATTGCCAATTTATTATCCCCATTGCCAACTTAGTAGGTTGCTTAAATGGAGTGCAGTAACAGGGCGTGGCATGCCATGACGTTATGACGTTGCACGGTGCCATTAATAGCAATACAACTGGCTTGGGTCCGTTAATGGAGCCTTTAAAATGCTGAAAAACAGTAGAACGTCTATTGTTTTGCAGTATTTTAATAAAGCAACTTTATAAGGAAAACCCAGGATTTTGGGCACTGGGGCCTGCCGAGCCCTAAGCACGCACATAGGATGCCTAGTGGGTATCCCGGCCCTGCTTCTTTGTAAACCCAGCCCATACTGCCCTATTTAAATGCCTACCCACACCCAATTTTATTAAATTCATGTCTATGAAGTACAAGAACGCCTCTTCTTACGGACGCCATAAGGCACGGAGTTGAACTCTGCATAACTGGTTTCTGTATGTAACATCTGGATCGCGCATGTGCAAATCACAAAAAAATGCCAAGATGCACACACGGCATGTGTATATTTAGGCACATTCTTAAGTATGAATCCGGTTCTTTTAGGCCAATTCCTCTATCATCATTCCTTTTCAGTTCCTTGTGTGAGATGCATCTACTGATGATAAACCCTAAGTCCCATCTCAGCTGCACAATCATAGCTACGGCCCACTGAAGAGTGCAGACAGTGTGGTACACTGCTGAAGGTAACACTTTTCAGACTTCTGGGACCAGATTTACTAAGTTCCAATTTTTTTCTCGATTTGCAATCGCTGAACATCGCTGTGATTTTTCATTAAGTCACCGTATTCACTAAAAGGTGACTTTGAGCAGCGATTTTTAATCGACGGCGATGTCCAGCATTTTTTCACCAAAAAATTGCCGTGATTTTCATTTGTTCAGTGGTTTGCAATAGGAAACACTGAAATAGCCATTTTAACGTGTACTTAGCTTTTAGTTCGCAGGAAATTTTTGATAAAAACGCAAGACTTCAAGAAAATACAACTATATAAAGGATGTCACTTCTTGATTTACCCTTGAGAGTAGTTTTTGGAGTTTGCTGGATGTGTGTTTGTTTAATCTGTTGGAGAAATTCTGCTGTACTTGGTTAGCTTCTATAATTTTCTTGCTGCATTATTTGTAAGTATTATTTTCCTGTGCTTTATGTATCTCTTTAGTGTGTTTGAACATACATTTTGCATAACGGTTTGTATATAAGAAATGTGTTTGATCATAAAATGTATGTGTTTGTAGTAATGTAAAATCACAGTACTTTGTTTGTTTACCATCTTCTCTGTTTCATATAAATTTATAATGGCAGCCTTGAAAAAAGCAGCAAGGCAAGTGGAGGATGAGGAGAGAGAGAGCTCTGCAGAGGAGAGTACAGAACAAGCAGAGACAGGAAAAACTAAAAGTGGCAGGAACATTTGTTTTTCAAATGATGAAAACTGTGTGTTCATTGAGCCATACACTAGCGTTTTACGCTAGCCACTGATGTAAAATCGCCTATTTGTATTTACTGTGCATGTGCGTGGCAGATGTTACACCATGTAACTCTGAACATACGTACCATCAGCGTAACTACAAACGAAGGGGCAGGTCATTCATGCAACACCCGTAGTTATGCTTTGTAGGTGAAGGGAGGCATTTAAATTGTACAGTATGGGCCAGGTTAGAAAGTTACATGCGTGAATACGTTACGTATGTCAGTACTTACGCTTTGTAAAGTTAAGGTAGGGTTTGGAAATCGTAAAACGATCAAAGTATGTATGAGCGAGGGAAATGCCTAGGGGAGTGCGTTGAAAATACGCTACGTGATGAAACGTAACAAGCACTTAGGTCTGGCTATGCCCCATTGTTCCTGTGCATGAGAAGATTTTGGGGGAGGAGGCAGTTGATGCTTTCTTTGAAATGGGGTACACATTTCAAAGAAAGCTTCAACTATGGGCATCTATTTTGAATTCTGTAAATGCAGTCGGCCATAGAAGAAACTGCTGAAAGTACTTTTCTTATATCAAGAGAAAGCTAAAGTTTAAAATTGGTGAGGAGCGCAAGGCAGCACAGAGGACAAGAGGTGGCCCAGCACTGCGGATGCATTATTCGTCCTATGAGGAACAGGTCCGTGCAATTCTTCCGGAGGAGATCGAGGGTGTAAATGTGCAGGACACGGATGTTCCTGCACAACAAGGTGATTACTGTTTTAATTATTTATTTTATTTTTAAATGACCAAAATTGTACACAGAAAAAACCGTTCCTTTACATGTTGTATTTTTATTTTTAACAGCGGCACAACAAGAAAATATAGAATCTCCTCAGAGTCCAAGTCCGGAACCTTCTGGTCTCACATTTTCCCCCGCACACTTTAGTCCATCATCAGACAAAGATGAAGCAGGTGAGGATTATCTAGAATATATTAAAAAAAAATAATGTTTTGTTTTTCAGAGTGACGGATTAACCAAGCAGCGTGTTTTTTAAATTGGAGCTGTTGCTCATAGCAACAAAAAATAATGTGAATTATTTTTTAATATGTTTAATGAAACATTTATTTAAAAACTAAGTGGTAGCTATGGGAAACATCTCCAACTTGACTATTTTTAAATTCCCCCCCCAAAAAAATTTAAAAAAATTAACATAAATTATTAAAAAAAATTTACAAAATTTTTGTTTCCTAAATATGACTTACCTTATTATTTTCCAACAGGTACATCTCAACACGCACGGATGGAGGAGGCAAGGAGAGTGCCTGTTGAAGAAGATGAAAGCCAGATTATAACACTGGAATTTGTTGAACCTCCACAACCATCTGTGGAGCGTCAGGCACACACAAGTGCGTCTCCTCAATTGGACCCTGCTTGCCAACTGGCTTCGTCTATTGGAAACTTTCAATAGAAGCAATCTGAATATTTCCAGGAACAAAGACAATTTATGCGTGGATTCATGGGTAAATTTCAACGTGCATCCGCACAAATGAATTTAGGCATGAATCGCATTGGTCTTGCAATAGAGCAGCTGAATGTCACTTTAATACGGCACACTGCTTCACATGAAGCATCTCATAGCACATTGCGTGAGGTGAATGCTAATGTGTTGCGTATGTGTAATTTGATTGAGGAAGAGAGGCGCAGCACTCAGGAAGGATCTGGGACTTCTTCTACTGACACTAGTCAAATTACAATCCCTGCCAGTTCTGCACCAAACACACCTCCAGGGCGTGGTGCAAGAACAAGGGGTGGTAACTTTAAACATATGATTGTGCTATTGGCTGTTAATTGTTGTAGAAGAAACTTATTTCAGTTTGCTACATATTTAACTAATGGGAGTTTATGATAAGAATTATTGTATTTTTTGGTGTTGTCTAAAATTTTGCACTTAAAAATTTATGATATGTGAAACATGTCTAAAAAACAAATATATAACATGATTATGGTTATATAAGAAATGAACAATCCAAAAAAATGTGTACCTCGTCTATTACTTACCACTGTATGTAGTATAGAGCACATGCTCAAACATTCCATAGTTCAAGCTCAATAGGTGTAGTACTCTTTGTAAGAAAAAGAAGGTTACTGTTGTTCAATATGATTTCTCAAAGTCTTAAAATTAATATTCAGATACACTTAAATGAAAAATAATTACATATAAGGCCATTCCTCCGCTGCCTTCCTCACTGTGTACTTCAATAAGATCTTGCCTAGATAAAGCAACATTATGTAGTACACAGCAAACCAGCACTATATCTGCCACCTTTGCAGGGGAGAGATGGAGCACACCACCCGATTTATCAAGGCACCTGAACCTGGTCTTCAATAGTCCAAAGGTACGTTCTATCACAATTCTAGTGGCTATGTGCTGCTCATTATAATTGTGCTGGCATGGAGTTTGAGGGTTCAACAGAGGAATCTTGAGTCAGGAGCGACACCCATATCCTGAGTGACCTTAAAAAACATGACAGCAATATATCATAACAAATAACAATCCTAGAACAGGTTTAAACAACAACACTTTTTAATATAAAAAAATAATTTAAACATACCTAAAAGCCATTTCTCTGGCATTTCTCCATTGTCAAATATGGAATAAAAGGATGTCTGCCACAGAATATAGGCGTCATGTCATGACCCTGGATAACCCGCTACCTCTGCCTTTGTGCAAGGAGGAATTTGCCAGAGAACACCAACATTGTGTTGTTTAAGTGTTTCCTTTATTTTTTTGAGCAGTGTATATATACACAATAACAAGGCTGAGCCTGGCTTATTATTCATGAGCTTTATTCTTATCTTAACCAGACCCCAGCTTCTTATTCAGAATATGTTCATTTAAGATAATGAAATCAAATTGTATCACTAACTTTACATTAAAGAAACAAAAAGACTATCCCCTAAAACAGTTTCCATTGTATTCTGATTAGCCCCACAAGGTTTTGGGCATCAATATAGGGTGGCAAAGCAGACACAGCACCATATTTTTGTCATTTTGAAGAAGTTGTTGTTTTGTAATGCTTAAAAGGCCTAGGGCCACAAATTTTACACTTGGGGCCAAATTTACTAAACTGCGGAAAATGAAAAGTGGAGATGTTGCCCAAAGCAACCAATCAGATTCCAGCTGACATTTTCTAGTATGTAATAGAAAAGTAAGAGCTAAAATCTGATTGGTTGCTGTGGGTAACATTTCCACTTTTCCTTTCATGGAACTTAGTAAATCTGAAAACAGATGCTGGTCACTTAGATAAGAGCTACTTGCATTTTGTATGGGCTAACAAGAGTTTGGGCATCAAAAAGGGTGGAAGGGTGGTCACAGGGGCCATATTTTAGAATTTTGATCATTTATCATATTTTATGCTTAGTGCATATATATTAATAGATACACAGGACCGGATCCACACTCGTGTCCGGCATCCCTGAGAAAGATAAAGGACATGGAAAAATCCCCAGAGGACACAGAAGGAAAACCAAGGGGACAACCATTGGGATAATAGAGAAAGGTCACAAAAACTAGAGTGATAGGAGGGGGAGGGATATCAAGACAAGGGAAATCATGATCATAGGTGAAGTAACGATGACTAACAACAAAGAAATTCAAAAACAAGCTAACAAGGAGAACCGGCTACATTGAAGAAACTAGGATATAGAAATTGGGGAACAAGTAGAGAAGAGATGTAATGGAAGAATAAACATCTGGAGACACGAAGAATGAGAAAAGGGATAACCAATATAAAAACGATAAAAAATTAAGAGCGTTATGCTACAAAAAGGACAACAAAAGTAGATACAGGGTTCAAGAAAGACACTACCCCCACAATAGCCCCCCTTACTGTGAAAAAGGATGATGGGTGGAAGTAAGCGGTAGGAAGAGAGAGGAGGATAGGAGAGAAGACCGAGGACATCAGGAAATACACTATGATGAACAAAGAAGAAGCCTGTTGATAGCACTCAGAAATAGATATGGGACATTTAGGGAGAAGAACAATAATTTTATAGAGTAAGGGTAGGCACTAAGAACAAGTGCGAAAAGGGTAAATGGGGGGGGATGTAAATAGTAGGATCGAACATAAGAGAAGAATGAGAAAATCCATAAGGGATAAAGAATAAAAGAAGAAAACAATAGAATTTAGAAAGTGAGAAAGTAAAAATCTTTATCTTCAGCCATCATGTCTAAACTAAAGAAGAAGTAGTGCTAAGGGCCTGAAGTTTGCCCCCACCAAGAAGAGTAACAACTTTCAAATGTTCTTAGATCTTCAGACATTCATAAGGAAAATTACTTAAAAAAAATGATTTAGAAATAAAGAAGAGCTGCAGGTATGCAGCAGAAAGCTGTTTAAGAGCGTTACGAATACCCGGTCCGAACGGCTGCTTTTAGAAATAGAGACAGGCACACTCGGCCATTCATTTTTGCCGCAGACCCGCCGCTGCTGAAGTGAGTAACCTCTCCTGGGACTTAGTGTTAGGGGAGGGGGGGGGGACTTAGTGGTGGGGGGGGGGGGGGGGGGTGTTAGGGTTAGGCTCATAAGGAGGGTTAAGGTAGGGCCATAGAAGGGCAAGGTTAGGGTCAGGCTGCAGGGAGGGGGTGTCTTAGGGTTAGACTATAGAGAAGGGAGGGTTAGGGTCAGGCTAGGGAGAAGGGAAGGTTAGGGTCAAGCTGCGGGTAATGGAGGGTTAGGGTTAGAATTAGGGAATTGCTATTTTTTATTTTCATTTACCTATCGGAGCACAGTGTTCGGGTGCTCTGAGGTTCAATTGCTATGCCCAGCCAAGTTCAGAACTGACTGGGAGAGATCGGCCCTATTGAAATAGGGCCGTTCGAAGCGGGGACCCTCCGTTTAAGAGGAAGTCCACCTCCTTCCCACAACATTCAACCAATTGGTAAAAAAGGACCTCAATGATTTGAAAATAAAAGAGAAAGTGACACAATCTGAAAAAACATGAAAGACAGGAATAGAAATCACTACGTAACAACAAGGAAATAGTCATAAAACCCTCAGCTAAGGGAGAGAGTATTGTGGTTATGGATAAGGAGGACTACGATAAAGAGATCTTTAGACACCTTAATGAGGAAGGGACTTAAGACAAGTTAAGATCCAACCCTACAGGAAGAATCAAAAAATCTCTGGAAACATTTGTCAGTAAATACACTGAATATGGTGTCTTATCTGACATATAATACTGATATGGCTCTAGATAATGGACGGGAGTTGACACTGATTTACATAATTTAATGACACTATATAAATGTCAGATCCAGTGGAGTTGAAAACGGTTTTCTCACTGATTCTATACAATTTTTAGATGTTTACAGTAAAGGATCTTCTTTGCAAATTGTAACTAAGAAGGGGTCATTTTAATTAAGGAGGGACCACATTGGGTAAGCACATGCTACAAAAATACCACACCTGTCACCATCCCTCACACCTTGAGAAAGACTGATTATCGAAATGCGTAGGTAGTGGGAGAGCAGTCATTGGCATAGCAGGACACTGTTGTCAGTGAGTCTTTACTTTTCACCTGGTGGTTTGGGCCCTTTAGACCATCGGGATTGTTACAACTATTGTAAGTGATTCCTGTCTGTGAAACCACCATCACTTAAAAACATTTTTTATTGTATATTGTGACTATTGTTACTCAGGACAAGTTTATATTGTGCATTGACTGTAATAAACCTCTTTTAACAATGACTTCGGAGTCCATGACCTACTTGGAATAGAAAGATCTCTTATTAAGCATAAAAATCCCTGGCTGTGTCTTGTGTTTCCTCTATATTTTGCTTGATGGCTGGAGAGGAGTGAAGGCGAACAATAAGGAGACCAGACAGGAGAAAGCCTCTTCATCTTTAATACTTATTCTACATGCAGAGTAGGGGAAATTAGTGAATTCATTAGATTTGTTGCATACAGGGAGAAAACTTTATTTTTGCTAATTACACAGACACTGATCAGCCTTAAACAGCTTCATCTGTTTAAAACAAATTAAATTTGTCTCCCTTGCAACTCAACATAGTTTTTCCCAGGTATAACTTTCCTCCTGATTCTCTCTTATTTTCAAACTCTGGACTCAGTCCACGGCCATTTTTGAATATAACAAGATGTCTTGTCCTATTATATGTTTTTTTATTTGTATTTTACAATATAAAAATAATTTGTCATATCCCCTTTAAGACAAGCATGTGAGTTATGTTCAGATTCCTCCATATTGTCACATGGAAAGTGATTGTATACTGCACACTTAAACTTAATGAACAGTACTTTATCAATTTTTGAACACTATAAGCAGAGTACATAAACACAATTATGGACACAATTTTAAAGGGCTCCAAGTTAAAGTCTGGTACAGACAAGTCTGTTCTTCTTGTCTCTAAAGTTGAGCTTGTTAAAGGAGTCCAGTATCTCGATCATGCTCCGGTCCTTGGTTTCTGGCAATATCCAGAAACAAAATACAGCCAGAGAAATACAGTACACCATGAAGAAGATGAAGCAAAAGGTCCCCAATGCCTCCTGTAAAAATATGTAATGTTAGCTTCAAGTAAAGAGTCTGTTGAACAGCTTAGAATGTATTACAGATCAGTATATATTATATAGGACATTAAGAATATAAGTCACTCCTTCTGCGTTATGTCATGAAATACATCATTGATGTAACTGGCTCTTATGTAACGGATTAAGCTACAGCTAACTAGAGGCTCTGAACCTGATTCTAGGTCCTTCTAATTGGCCCTACAACTTCATTGATTCTCCTGTGCGTTAAACCACTGACTCTTTTTCATGAGGAGGAATTGGGGATTTTTACACAGAGCAGGTATCAGCCAATAATCCTACTTAATGATACTGTAGACATCCGTGTAAAGTAGTGAAAAGTAAAGCAGGTTCACATGATGCTGATGGATATAGACAAGTTTATATGGTGGAGTTTTTCTTGCAACCAGTTCATACATATTGAGTTCTGTATGTTTTATGTAACACACATATCTGTGAACATTAGTAGTTTTGATAAACTTGTAATATTGGTTTGGTGCTTCTAATACATTAATCTAGTTACATTCAAAGCCAAAGAGCATCTCTTAAATAAATGAAAGGCCTCACACTTGTGCTTATCTAGCTTACATCTGTTGTAAAGCATACCTCAATAAAAGGGAAAGCCAGGCCAATTACAAAAAGACCAATCCAAACGAGGGCTCCAGCTATGGCATATGCTGCTGGTCTGTAAGACTGTAAGAACAGCTCAGTGGGAAGTACACAAGTCACTCCTCCTAGATAATAAACGTGGGACATCATGATTAAACACAACTCACTGATAACACCAACATTCCCTGCTAGCTAGAGGTGCAAATTCAAAGAACTGCTACAGGCAATGGATGAGCACATAAATATTATATACTAGTCTAAAACCCGTCAATATAAATATTGCCCATTCATTCCCCCCCAGTATTCCCATCATGTTTCCAGTCCCCCCCAGTATCTCCATCATGTGTCTCCAGCTCCCAGTATCCCCATCATGTCTCTGCAGCCTTATGTCCAGCTTAGTTCTGCACTCTGGTATCACCTTTAGGGGATTGCTGTAAAACAGAATACAAGATTTAGTTATCAGCATATAATTTCAAACATTATCATGGTGTCACTTTGGAATTATATAAGTATGCATACACTTGTAATTTGATATAAGAATTAATAAAATACCTGGCCAAGTTATAACTCCAAATAATTATATTCTGATAAGGATGCTTTGTTCTAAAAATCCTTTAAAAAAACTTGTTTATAGGGGATCCCCATCATGTCTCCAGGTCCCCCCAGTATCCCCCACAATATGTTCCAGCCCCCCCGGTATTCTCAAGATGGCGTTAGTGCGGAAGTTGCAGAATGTGGAGATTGCGGCAGAGAATGAATAACCCGCTGCCACCATCTCCACATTCTGCAGCTTACCTCTGCATTCTGAAAGTTCCTGCCAAATCCAAGATGGCGGCCGGGGGCCTTCTTTAGGACCACCGCTGCCATCTTGAATGTGGCAGGAACTTCAGTGCGGGCAGGAGGAGAGGGCGGCGGCAGGCAGGTCCCAATACTGGGATCTTCCTGCCGCCGCTAAAGGTAAGTAAGAGGGGGAAGGGGGGAATGTGTTTATTTTTAAAGTTTTTTTTCTGCCCCTCACCATTGGGCATGGGACATGTATAGCGGTGAGGAGCAGAATGGCTTTTATATAGATAGATTTAAGCATGGAAAGTTTCTAGTCTACAAGTCACAAAAATACGATATTAACCATTTTCATAGAAGAAATGCAGTAAGTCAAACATTCCAGAGAATTTAAGAAAGAAAGAATGTTTATTAATAAATAGTTTGAATTCAATATATTGAAACTACTTCATGACAATGTCTGTCTAGGAGGAGAAATGAATCTGGCTATGTGATAAGAAAAATTATTTAAAGCATAACAACATATTTAGAGGATACTGACCAGGTCCCAAACCGTAGCTCAAGGTGAAGACGAAGATTAACATACAAGAAGCGTATGGGACCCAAAAGCTAAAATCCTGGCAGAAAACAGAGGCTGTGGTTTAAATCTATTATATGAAATCATGTCTGCTGCATTCTTTATATTGGATTATATTCCAAGTGACCTACTGCTGAATCTACAACATGTTCACACAGATCTACTACATGATCACACAGATCTCTAGCATATATAAGACTATATGGTTCTTGAAGGAATAATTTCAAATTAATGTGTCCTGTTATAAAAAAAAAAATAGACTTGAAAATCTTCCTAGATACAAGTGTACAATTGAAAAAATGATCAAAATACTGGTCCAGAGTCACTGATGAGAATGAAATAAGTACATGCGGATTCGCAAAAATACAAAACTAAGTGGCAAGGCAGCTCCCATGACACTCCCATTGTTCCTACGGATTTCAGCAAACTTCCACGTTCATAGTGCTACCTTAACTCTCCGTGCATATGTCTGTGCTTAATGCCCCATTTACATGCCTTCCCCCACCCAGTTTTCTTAACTTCCTTCTTATGGAGAACTGGCACGCCCCTTCTTACTTATCTCACAAAGAACGGAGTTGAAGTCCATGCGTAACTTTGTGTTCTGGGCATGCTCAGTTTATGTGTTCCTCAAAATATGCATGGAGATTCAGCTTATTCTTAAGTGTGAATCAGGTCTGTGTGTATTCAGTTTAACAAAACTGGTGTAAGTAAAAGGGATAAAATATGGTACTTACCTGGAAGTATAGGGTAACAGTGAGAAACGTCAGTGTCAGAGTCAGGATTAAGTAGTTCACCCACAGCAGTGTTTTCCTGCCCAGGCGATCTATAAGAAAGCCCTGAAAAAGAAATTAAGGAAGGTGGGAGGAAAGAACAAGGCTTACTAAGGGATGCCTGATAAAGCTACACATTGTTTTGCAACACAACTAATAACACTGCAACAAAAAAATAACAAAGGATGCCCATATTTGTTCTGAGTGCCTGTTATCCAAACGTGGTGTTTCAGATGCTATATTAAATGCATGCCGGATGTAAGAACCTGCGTCACTCATGGTACAACTGAGAAGTGAAACCAAATAGGTTGCAATACTCACACATAGCACTGTGGTAACAATCTCTGTGATCCCAATTCCAAGAGAGACATATGGAACCTCACTGGTCTTAATACCTGCATTCTGGAAAATGTCATATGCGTAGAAATAAACCTGTCATTAGATAAAGAATGAAATAGTTATTCATTTTCATTATGAAATTAATAATCAATGTGAAACTATTTCTAGACATAAGTTTTTCAGCATCTTTTCTCAGCCTGATTTTTTTGAGCAGACTCTTCGTGATGAGCGGCTAATGTCTATATGACTTCACATCGCTGGAAAGATGCTGGGAAAGAGGTTCCCAGAAGTCTGAACCCAGTGAGCCAGCATGGATAAGCTATTACAGAAGGTTTAGAAGTAATACTACTATGGAATATTATTTATTATCAATTCACTAGTTGAATTAAAATGACTGACAGAGAAAATTACTAATGGTGACACTCATTAACTATAGGGAAATTAGACTTTATTTCTTGCAATAGAACTTCTCATATAATGTGTATAAAAGGGTGTAGTATGGAAGTCTGCTAGTCTGAAAGCTAACCTGTCAGAATTAAAGTGCCAACAAGGTTAACTGATCGATTTTCTTTCTATTTGCACCTTCATGTATTCAACACCTGTCAGATAAAATGTTGTAATGCCAACCCTTACTGTGTTTAGAATTACAATCTTAACCCCAATACTAATTAGTAATGAACTCATTACGTACTTCCGATGCAGCTCTTGTGGCAGTCATTGGAAAAGAAGATGAGAAAGGAAGAGAGAGTAGGAAGTAGCTGATAGGACACAGAGGAAGTAAATGGATGGAGGGACAGGTTAGGACAAGGACAGAACAAAGCAGGGAAAGTTAAGAGCTGTGGGGAAGCACAGGAGTGTGAAAGAGAGCTGGGAGCAGCAGGGACAGAGTGAGAAGACAGCCAGGAACAGCAAGGAAGCACAGGAGTGTAGCAGTGAGCCGGGAGCAGCGAAGGCAAAGTAGGGACAGAGTCAAGAGCAGAATTGGTGACAAAATAAGAAAAGGAGAGAGCTGGAAGCAGTGGGGAAAGAGCAAGGAGAGAGCCAGGAGCAGCGGGGAAGCTCAGGATCACAGGAGAGAGCAAGGAAAATAAATACATTTTTCTTCACTGTGCTGTCCATTTTGTAAATGTTGGTGTTAACAATTAACATAACAATAGCCGATATTAAAACAATTCTTGGTAACGAGTAGAACACATGATGGTGTTGGCTATATCGTTGGCAATTTTCTTTTTGACACTGTTGCATCAGCAACCAATATAAAACTATATTACCGCATTGATGCCGATAAGTTGAATGGTTCCACATATCAGTAGTAGTGAGATCATTTGCCAGCGCACTGAGCGATCCATCAGAAGATCCTTTACACCTTTGGTCTGTTCTCCTACTGCTTTCTTCTCCATCAACATGTTTTCCATCTCCACACTATGTTCTCCTGCACCCCAGAGCTGCTGCATAGCTGGGAAAACATATCAAACATCAAAACAGCCTGTAAAGCACTGGGCCTGTAAAGTCACTTCACGGCCATAAGCTTACATTGAAAACCTTAGCGTTTGCATTACTATTTGCATTTGACTGCAGTTAAAACATGTTTTAGCTTCCTTATTTTATCCCCAGGCTTTCCCTGAATGTTCACAGAGTATTAAAGGAGATATGTCCCTCTGGGAAATCAGGAAGTTTGTTAATAATAAAAAGGATGCAGTGCCAAGGTGTGAGGTAGGGAATAGACATGACTAAGAATATCAATATAACTACCCCTTTGAAGAAATGTATCCGACAGGTTTCATTTTATCATTTTCCATTTATACAGAAATGAATACCTTTAAAAGATATTACTTTTGGGATAAGCAATGTAGGTCACTTTGGCCAGATCACCTTACCTCTAAGACAGCCATCTTTGTCACCTTTATCAATAAGAAGGTATCGCGGAGACTCTGGGAAAAATGGTAACGTCACCAATTGGATGACAGCAGGAACAGCACTGAATGCCAGTAGATAAGGCCATAAGTCCTCTGTTCCCAAAACTTCCCTAGAATAAAACAAGGGTTGCATTATTCTTAATAGGGAATGGTAAGTATGAGAACTGTAGAAAATGTAGTCAACAAGATGTGCAAAATATTAAAGTTACCTGAGCCCTATAACAAATCCCATCAGCCTTCCAATGGCAATGGCAAGGGACACAGATACTGTAACCATTCCACGCTTTGCCTGAGGGGCACACTCCCCGATATACATCGTGTGAAGGTTCAGACTCACACCTGAAGTACAAAACAGTCAAGTGTGAAGAGTTATAAAGTTTTAAATACACACTATCCAAATCCTTGTCAGATTGTCTTCCACTCACACATTTCCAAGTATCAGGAGAGGAATCAGTCCAGATCATACACACGTGTATTGGTCGGGTGATTGGGGATCAGGTCTCTTAAAGTTTAAGCAAGTTTAAAAATCTTTTGACCAGACCAGACAACCTGGATTGGATGCAATGAGTGATCGTGTGAGAGTACACACATATCCAAATTCAGGCAAACTGGTAGGTCGGGGGTCATATTGGATGAAAAATGGATAAGTGTGTATCTAGATTTACTAATTTTTCTTACTCCAGTCAGTTATTAAATGCCACAAAACTGTGGCGCTGGTACACCTCCATCCCCTCCCCTGCATAGTCACATGTCACAGACACACCCATCTCACAAGACTACGCTGTGTGATTTCATATATAAAGTAAATCCATACAACCAAAAAGGATATATACAGCAATTTTATAAAATGTACACAAATATGATTACATTTTTACTAAAACTAATACTTGTCTGAAAGGTTAATGTGCCTCAAGAATAGAATTTGCATTTGTAAATCACTCACTACCTTATGTTTCATAGCTGTGCACATAAACCTTTAAATCATTTACTTTAAGTTATGAAATTACCATTCATACAATTACTGAATTTTTACCGGCATTAACTCCATAAAGGAAGCGTCCCAGAATAATCATCTCAAATGACAATGCAGCCCGTGCAGTAATCATTAGGGAAGCCCCAACAAGAGCAACCACATTATTATATAGCTGGGTCTTCTTCCTGCAAGAGAGACGAGACCAATGCACATTACACTGTGTACTTCAGATAATCTCTTTAATAAACTTGCATTTACATAAAACTACTACAGTTTAAGGTACCTTCCAAATCTGACTGAGAGATATCCAACCACGAGGGACCCCACAAGTCCCCCAGTACTGTATATGGATACAATGATGGACCAGAGTAGCATGATTGTATCAGGCTGAAGGATAGTCCCATGACGCTGCTCCCATGTACTGTTAATGAACTTTTGAACATGCTGGAAAGAAATAAAATAAATAAGCTGCATGTTTATTATAAAATAAAACAGAGCGCAAGGGAGACAAACATGATTGTTAGGTACTGTAAATCCTTTCAGCTGTATACATCACTGAAGCCTACTTATCAGGACAGAATAGCAAAGCAACACTGATGGCATATGTGTACACTGTATATGAACAGAACACAAGTATATGGAGTCTTTTATCACCCAGCAGACTTCAGTACATAAGGTAACTTACCTTTGATGGAGAATTGATGAGGGAAATGTGTAGCCCATACTGGAAGGTGCCCCCTGTAGCCAGAACTAGAGTTAGCAATGGGAGATTCAGAGGCAAAACCTAAAGTAAATAGCAAAACTTTAAAACAGATACAAGAAACCTCTAAGTAGATCATGTAGTAGAACACCTAGTTGTTATTCTGCTGTACTATACATATATATGTTTCTATAAAAACTTTTTTATAGGTTTACTTTTCCCATTTTATATGAAAAGATCTGATATATGCCCCCATGACAGCACAAGTGCAGCATTTTATTGTTTCCAATGGTACTAAGAAATGTATTTAACAAGAGAGTTGAAAGCAGCTGTGAAGATAATAAATCACTTATTTTCCCTATGTTGTTTTTAAAACTGTAATAATTGATTGTGTAGATAAGAATTAAAAACATTCATCTTTTTTTTTTTTGTAAAACCCACTATGCTAAAAAGGCAGTTCTCATTTGCGTTCGTCGTTCAATGAATTGTGCTAGTGTTGAAGTTATTGATCAGCTAGATCTATTTAACCATTTAAGGTCTTTTCTTTTTTCCTTGTTCAATGCAGGGAGTACAGTGGCTTTTGAACCCGAAAATCTAGTTGTATATCCAGGTCCTATACTGTTTCTATATTGTTATAACTGGAAAGAAATCAACATCTGGGCATGTGATAACTAGAGGGTGCCCACAGCTGTGCAGCGAAACCTTTACTGATATATGCCAGCAAGGGGAAGGCTGGAAACTATTTTTGCACCTGGGTCCACTACTTACTTCCGCCTCCAGGAATATCAGTTTGTGGTTATCTTTTTAGATATAGATGTCTTATTTATAGTATACAACAATTCAAATTAATTCATTAACGTACGGAACTAAAATATGATTTGAGACATTTCTATAGATGCAGGATATGCTCAGCACACTTTATAAAACCTTCTTACATTACAGACAGACAGCTGGTGGTGTTAGACGATACTGACGTTTGCCCTCAGTCACAAGTCATTAACACCAACCTTGCGCTTACAAAGCTTGAGAAATATAACATTGGTATAAAATTTGTCACTCTGGTTAACATTACTGTAACAATATGGGTTGATGAGTTCAAATCATCCAGACCCTATGAAAGCTATGACATTGCTAATCACCAGTTATTATGTATTATAAGGTGGTAGTACAATTATATGTATTAATCTATATTAACATTGCCCATGTATTAAGCCTTTTTTTTGTTTTTGCTTGATAAGTGTTTCTAGTAAGAGCTATCTAATGGAATTTATGTATGAGTTGAGAAAGTCAAATTTTAACTAAATGAGGTACATGTATATGTTACCGAGCTCTGTTTGGAAAACTCTATAACTAGGAATACATTCCTATAAGCGTTTTTCTTTGGTCATTAATATAAGATTAGTGGCTACAGGAATGTGGAGAAAGAGGACATACCTGAGTAGTGGGCAGAGCCATGGATCACAGAGATGGTCAGTGTAGCAGTAAATATGAACTGCGTATTAAATGAAAACCCTAAAAATAGGTGATGACACAGTACTGCCTCCCGAGGTCACTTTGTAACTCTTGGCTTCTTATTAGCTGCTGCACTGCAATGTGATTGTCCTTTAAACTGGTTATAATTTATTTTTAATTGCTCCGATGATCTCTATGTGAAGCAAATAAAAAAAAGTGTTATTAGTAGCAATGTATAATAAATACATTTTAAAATGACAAGTTTATAGCTGACTGTTCATTGCTCAATTTCAGGTATCAGTAATATTTCTAAGACTATTATGTACTGAGCTTGGACAGTATAGATTTGTAGGGATATTGGACCATATTCACAGATCCGTATTTACTATGAGCGTGTTTTTACGCACGCAAGTAGCAAGGCAACACCCATGACACTCCCCTAGCACGGCTTGTTTGTCGGTGATTTACGCCTCCATATGGCACTCTTAACTCTAGGTGTGTACTTCTGCGTGTATTTTACTTCCGTACAAGCGTATTTTAATAACCGCGCCCTCAAAAGCCAATTTAAATGCCTCCCCCCCACTTTCACGTAACTTCGACCTTACAGAAAACAACCATGCACCTCCGTACGTATGTCCACAAGTGCGATTTTCAAGTCCGTGCATAAAGTACTTACGTGCGTAAATACTATGTAATTTGCGTGGAAAGATACGCACGCAATCCGATGAAAAAACAATCTGTGAAAACGCCCCATAATGACAACTGCTGCTGCTTTAGAAATAAATCTGTAAGCTGGAATAAGAAATATGCCAAACTTTTTCAGTAAATTACGTACAACCATCATAGGTAGTAACAGAGAAAATCAGCATTAGAAAGAATATGTCTAGACACTGCCATATACCGTATAAAGGGAAAAGAAAGACATTTTAACTTATGGATCTGAGTCCTCTGGATCCAGACTTCCTTGTAGTAAGTGTTTACATCATGAATATGACAGCTGCTTACACCCTATCCAGGTATCTGAACCATCCCCATTTTAAGATCAAACGGCTTGGAAATTTTTAATTACTCCACAGATTATACGTCCATGAGTGCGAGAAAAGCAATATCTAGAATATATTTCTAGCATTCTTCATAATACTTCTAAACGCTTCTCTGGGGTGTGGTCCCCCTGGCTCGCTCATTTCCAGATTAACTCTGTTTTACATGATTAACCGTTAACTTCACACACCGATACCCACACTATGATAGCTTTCATCTCCTTTAAGTTTACCTTCATTCCCTCCTCCCTGTCTTTCCTTTATTTCTCACTGATACCCAATTCGCTTCTCCTAGGTTTTGGGACCTTATTGTTATACTCTTGGATTCATATTGGAAGTATGTCTGATTGGCTATGTCGTTCTTTTGTTGATGGATTTACTCGTTGCTTATCCTTTTATGTCTGGCATTACATGTACCTGTTGATATTAACATGCTATCCCAACCTTTCTTCTTTCTGTACCCCTACCCACATAATAATTTGAAAAATACAATAAAACATATTTTCCCAAAAAAAAAAGAAGAAAAGCAATATCAAAAATCTGGATCCGGTCCCAGGGTAAAATTGGATTACACATTTCTATTTATTCTAATTGGGACTCAACTTACAGCCAAATTGCAATGTTTTATTAGGGTACTTTTCTTTTACTAAGACCATGTGTACTTACAGAAGTCAAATTCAGGCTTCCCAATGACTAGATTATTAATAAATAAAGTGAATTAAGTCTGAGAAAACCTTTTATTTATTTTTTTTACATTCGATTATCTTGCACTTGCTACTTATAGTCCTGGTAAACACAAGTTACATATTTATATTGGTCTGATGAACCAAGGGAATCCAGCTCACTGGCTTACAAAATGAGCCACTGTAAGCATAGAAACAGGAGACTGACCAGCCAAGCTAGGATGTCTTTCACCTTGTAAAAGACTTGGACAATACTTTATAAAATGTTTCAGATGCTGTACATTAGGAAATATTGTTGTGGACAAGTCTGATGCAGGAATACAAATATATTTTCTTGATTGATTTAAATTCCCTGGTTAGAATTGTTGCTACATATTATATGATAGTGAATGGCAGGCTCCGTTCACCTTTTCAAAAATGGCATTTACGAAATACACACAGCCAACAGCTACTTGTCAGCTGTGTCTATTTTGAAAATGTAACACCACAGACTTGCCGAAGACAAACCGACAGGGGGGGGGGAATGTAGTGTAGAGGGTAGTTTTAGGATTAGGTTGTAGGGAAGGGATGGATTGGAGAATGGTAGTCTTAAGGGAGTAGATAAAGACTTAAGTGCTTGTTACTTTTCATTGCGTAGCGTATTTACACTAGTATATTTTCCAGGTACTCCCCTTGCTCGTACGTACTTTGGCCGTTTTATGCTTGCCAAACCCAACCTTAAATTTTCAAAGCGTAAATTCTGAAGTACGTAAAGGCTTCATGTACGCAAGTGCCTAAGCAAACCCATACTGCACGATTTAAATACCTCACCCTGCCTCCGAAGCGTAATTACGGGTGTCGCATGGATGTCACGCCCCTTTGTTTGTAGTTATGCTGTTGATACCAGGCTGGTACGTACATTCAGAGTTATGCGGTGTAACATCTGCCGCGCGTATGCGCAGTAAATACTAATGGGCAATTTTACGTCAGTGGCTAGCGTAAAACCACTCGCGTACATAGTTTAGGATCTGGCCCAAGGTTAGGCTGCAGCAAGGGGATGGATGGGAGAAGGGGAGACTTAGGGTTAGGCTGTAGGGAAGGGATGGATCGGATAAGGGGAAGGCTAGTGTTAGGCTGCATGGAAGGAGGGAGGGTTAGGGAGAAGATTAGCAGAAGGCTTGTGAAATAGGGATCAGCGCTTACCTGTGTATGGCAGAACAGGAAGTGTTGGTTCAGCTCTGTCCTTGCAAATGTGGTATCGAAAATGGCCCTTTCAAAAAAGGGCTGTTCTTAGCGCTAACCACATCCCATAACATGGAGAAAATAGTGGAAAGACATACAATACAATCCAAAACTTCTGTCACCTGAATGATCTAACTACTAATGGACCAATCCTAATTAAAATTGGTACAGGGCTGTGAGGAGACACAGGGTTTGTTAAGCAATATCTACACAATGAAGCATTATGTTAGTCACTAGGAATACTGCATAATGTGTATCCAGTATTAAAACTATGGTAGTTATTGGTATACATGGATACCTCTAGGATTATGCTACAGCCACACCTATTAGTTGTTCCTTAATGCATAATTCTATTTTAAGGAGTGAATTATTCAACCAGTCACTAACAACCGGGGTGATTCCAGAGGACTGAAAATAGCAAATGTCGTCCCTCTGCATAAAAGTGGAAGTAGGGAAGAAGTGGCAAATTTCCGACCAGTGAGTCTAACATCAGTAGTAGGGAAATTAATAGAAATACTTTTAAAGGAACATTTTTTCCAGTATCTTAAATCCAGTAATTTACAGGATCCTAAGCAGCATGGATTCACTGGGGGAAGATCATGTCAAACAAATGTTAAAGTATTAGATAAGGGGGAGCTGTAGACATAGCTTATCTAGATTTTAGTAAGGCTTTTGACACTGTGCCACATCACAGACTGTTAAATAAGTTCAAAAACTGTGGGAATGGACTTAAGGATAGTTGCATGGATATGAACTTGGTTACAGGATAGACAACAGAGGGTTGTAGTGAATGAAATCCCTTCTGGGGATGGTAATGTAACCAGTGGAGTTCCTCAGGGTTCTGTACTTGGATCAGTGCTATATATTATGATTATTGGTGATACTGATGCTTGACGGCATAGGGAGAGGAATTAGTAGCAGAAAGAGAGAAGTAGTGATGCTCCTTTATAGATCGTTGTCACAACCTCACCTAGAATACTGTGGTCAGTTCAGTAGGCCATATCTCCAGAAAAACATAAATACATACGAGAGGAGCAACTAAAATGGTACATGGCATGTGTCACAAAACCTACCAAGAAAGGCAACCTATATTAAACATGTATAGATTGCAGTAGAGAATGGAGAGGGGGGATATGATAGCAGCTTTCAAATATATCAAGGGTTGTAACCAACTAGAGGAGGGTGGCATTTTTCAAAGGAAGAGTTGAAATGGAACACAAGGGCATGAATATAAACTGGAGGGTGGCAGATTCAGAGGAAATATGTGGAAACATTACTTCACTGAAAGTGAAAATAAGTAGAATAACCTCCTATCTGAGGTCATTGAGGCTAACAGTAGAACAGTTTAAACATGCTTGGAATATAAATATATCATAAACTTCAAACTAAATTGAGGGTAAAAAAGGGTCTAGGGTCAGTATAGTTTTAAATAAACAACTTGGCAGAATGGATGGGTCATGTGGCTCTTATCTGAGTTTATATGAATTCACCAACTTTTGGGAGTTGTAGAAAACATTACTAACTGCACAGAACAAAAGCACACATGACTGCCAGTACTGCTGAAACAATAGTTGAAAACACCTTGAAACAATACCTTTTTCTACACAGAGAATATAAAGTCAAATAGTGTGACATAAAGTGGTGTGAATTAGGAGAGGATGTTGAGAATGTACTTTATCTTGAGACAGGGCCGGCAACAGAAATCTTGGGG
Source organism: Limnodynastes dumerilii (assembly GCA_011038615.1). Taxonomy (NCBI): domain Eukaryota; kingdom Metazoa; phylum Chordata; class Amphibia; order Anura; family Limnodynastidae; genus Limnodynastes; species Limnodynastes dumerilii. The sequence goes on along the minus strand of WWET01001944.1, from coordinate 178,163 downwards.
CCCGTCACACTCAATTTTTTTTGCCCCCCCATGAATCAGTTAAATAAAAAAAAAAAAGAAAAGAAAATAACACAAAGGATAAAGTAAAAACATAAAATAACCACAATAATAGAAATTGACAAAAGGGGGTGATGCCAGGCCTGGCAATAGAAATCTTGGGGCCCTCAACTCTTGGATAGGTACAAAGTAGAAACAAGGAAAAAAAAATTTAGGATCAAATTGAATTGTCTATCACATTCAATAATGAACTTACCTGCCATACTAAACAGAGTTCATCCTAGTGTCTGCTACACAATACCTACTGCATGCTAGCACATGCTTTAACACCAGACAATAAATGCATTGAGTTAATCAACATTCGCCAATAAGGACTGCATTTTTGTGAGTGCCATAAAACACCATATCACCTCTATCATCATAATTAACTGCCTCCTAAAATTTACCCCTAAAATCATTCACATTATACATAATATTTAATCATCTGATCCCCAGTAGTGTCTAAATGCACTAAATTATATTAATATTATTATGTATCATAAGAATAAATATTTCAGATTACATACATATATACATATATATATAAAACACCCCCCATAATTTTTCTTTAACAAATATATAATTGGTAAAAACAATAGAATTGTATGCTTCTCACAATACCTGTAATATATGTGGGGCACACAGGGGAGGAGGCCGCAGGTGACATCATCTACACTGCACACATCTGATATTACTCACACTCACCCTACTAATCCTAATAAATATACTCCCCTCACATACTACACTGTACACATCAGATATTACTCACACATACTACACTGTACACATCAGATATTACTCACACCCCCCCTGCTAATCCTAATAACTATACTCCCCTCATATACTACACTGTACACATCACATATTGCTCACATTACCTGACTCCCTTGTAGTCCGGCCAGCACTGCATACCATGTGACTGCATGAGTCACATGTCCTGTGATGTCAGAGGCTCCTCAGTGAAGGAGCTGTAGCCACTGACGTAGTGTTAGTCTGTGCTGTGGCTGCTCCGTTTTTATTTATTTATTTATCTTCTAAGGTGCTGGGCAGCCAAAACCCTCCCCTGCGTGTGTCACTGACAGAGGCTCCACAACGGAGCCTCTGTAGCTCTGTTTAACATTACAAATCTAGCGCCTGAGATTACAGGCAGTGACCTGCGGCTGGGGCCCCTCTGAACCACGAGGCCCGTCACAACTGTCCCGCTAGTCCCCCCTGTCGCCGGGCCTGTCTTGAGATGAGAAACAATTTAAAAGGCTCACTCTATCTAAAACTACGCGGAATTTTGAGTTATTGAAATAAAGAGGAACCTTACGGCGCTAATGGGTAGAGCAGCTGTAGGGGAGATTTTGCTAGTCTCTCTTAGTTACAGAAAAGGAATATACATTTAACAGCGCTATATTAAAAACATATAATAATAATAATAAGTTGGTTCTGATGAAATAAGATGTACATAAATGGCAAACCTGAATCAAATACTTTTATTCAAATCACACCATGAAAAGGGGAGAGAGAGGAAGAGAGAGAGACTCAAAATAAAAATTAAACTGAAGCCTGAAATAATTCAGGAGATACCAAGGAGAGCAAAGCTAATTGAGGTCCACTGGTAGTAAAATCCTGCAGTGTATTGGGGGCAGATAAATATGGATGAATAGCAGCACAATGATCAACTAATTGACCGCAATAGATATTATGTAAATAACAACCCACTCGGCATCCAGAGAGATGAATAGAGAGTCAAAGTATTACCCGATCTCGGGAGATGAATAAGTGAAGCATGGCTTGGCTAGTGAAGCTTGGATAAGTCATTATGTACAATTCAGTATTTCGCACGGAAGGGAGGAGTGCCCTGGCTGGATCAGCAATTCCGCATGATAGCCTCCACAGCGGAGGCTATCATAAAGAATTTATAAGGAATTATGAATTCAGTCCTGAGTCTTTTGTTATCTGCTATGGAAATTCCACACTCAGATGCAATACCAGTATGGAATACTTTGACTAAAGCTTTTTACACACTGAAGGTTTTAGTCCCAGTGCAACATCTTTTCTTAACAATTCTATCCCCAACCTGTATATTGATGCCACGGTACACACTGCTCTCTATTTTTCTTTGGATCTCTTCGAAATGGTTCCCATAAGGCTTTGCTGCAACCATATGCAGAAAAATGAAGGGGAATTGTTGCAGTGTAGATTGTGAAGTTTTCCCCAGACTTCAGGACATCACTGATCGGAAAAACTGGAAGCTTCCAAAAATCAAATCACACCATGCAATTCAGTTTCTGAGGATTCTGCAGTATCATGGGACAGTACACACTGGTAAGATGTCAGAGCTCTCTGACGATTATCCTACATGATTCAAGACTATTTATTCATAAAATTACTTAATATTATTTGAGTGTTATATCATATTTCACCATTACAGTTTTTCATTTGACAAGACGTAAGTGTACTTTTAATTTTGTATTTATTTATTAAATAAACACCTGAAAATAAATTACATAAAAATCATACATTTTGCAACATTATTTTAATAATTAAAAAAAAAGGACTAATAAAAGCATGGAAAACAAAGAGTGGCATTAAGTGGAAGGTGAGGTACAAAACTAATTAAAAACTAAAGACATCCCAAAAGATAATAAAATCTGTAAAATACTGGAAGATCATGTTATAGCAGGTTGATAGCAATATATCATTGAACGACAAGTTAATTCCATTCTATGTTAGATGCAACATGCTTGGCAAATGTTCTGAATAATTATAGGAGAGATAGGAATTATCTAACATAGCATACTTAACATGCAATATTTATGAGCTTCTGAACATAGGAATGAGGTAGATGATAAGGTGCTTTCAAAGTGAGTTTGGCTATTTAGGAAATGGTCGCTCAGTGTACAAACTTACAGTTGAAAGTATTTTGTGGAGAAATGTGACTGTATATTGTATTTTAATATGTACTATGCTGTTCATCCATACCCTGTATGTCTGTACTGTATTTTGTTGTATTTTGTTAGGGGCTATGGACACCTTGTGGCGCCTTTTAAAGATAATAATAAAAATAACAAGTCTTGCAGAAGTTTGGGGTTTACACCCTCTCTTATTGCATCATAATAGGATTTGTTTGGAAGCCCAAGGTTACACTTTGATGCCCTTAATTTATTAATGTAGACTAAGCAAATCACTTCACCTGCAAACTTCTTCTTAAATTAAGTTTCTCATGGTAAATGTACCATAAATAGGAGTGTATTATTTGTATTAAAAAAAAATTGCCACTTATACAAATTTGAGGCACACAGGGTATTTCTGTACTTCTGTGCATGATATTCTAGTGTTTCAAAAGTTAAATTTCAAATTATGAGGATTGCTGTCTTTGTGTGTGGAGTGTGAGCAGGTAGAAGGTTTGTAAAGTGTTTCTTAGTGCAGCACTGAACTTGAAATAAATTATACTGTATATTTCTGTGAGTTGCATATCAGCTAACTGAGCAGTAAGTTCTTGGAAGCTATATGCAAATGCTTTACAAAAGGAGACTGGAATATGAAAAATAGGAAGGCTTTTATTATGTTAGGGTTTGGTAATAAGAGGTGCTTAGGAACAGAGAGAAAGGGAATAGACTTTGACAATGTTTACTGCAGATCCCAATAGGTGAGAAGTGCCTGCTAGACTCTGTTTCCTCTATTACACATAGTTGCAAGGTAGTTCCAGTAGGCCCAGAAAATTCTTGACAGTGAAAACAGACAGGTAATATGGCCACAAGGCCTGGAATTAAGTTGAAAACAGTGTCTGTCTCTGTGTAGATAACATTCATTAGCAGTGGTATATAGGGTAGCAAGTGATGCATCAGTAGTAGAAATCCGAAACACTTGGTCACAGCTGTCAGACACTCGTGGGCAGAAGTAATTGATGTCTAGAATTTGCTGTTATAACAAATTGATCAAAGTCATGATATGTTATGGTAGTCAGTAGAAGTGAACCTACTGAGAAACTTTTCAGTTACTGTAAGCAACCCCAGTGGAGTGGGTTCATAGTTTAACATGCAGTGGATCATAAACAAACAAGACAGAAGAAGGAGAATCTGAGGAAGGATCCAATGGGATTATGATGATGATAATAAATGGGAGCTAAGCACCTTCACATCTGCTCGTTGCCTTAATTCAAGTAGTAATAGAGGTTACACATATAGAAAACAAAAGATGCATAAGCAGCTGCCAGAAAAAAATGGTGCACGGTAAAAGAAAGGTTTGCATTAAGAGAATACTGGCTTTGGAATAATAAGGATTATTTTTTTGATTGTTTACAACCCTGAACTAAATAAAATGTTAAAATGGATGCACTGGCTGTCTAGTTCATTTCTATGTTTAAACCATGGTTAGAGAGATGAGAAAACATTTTTAGATTAATCTTACTATGAGTGCATGTGGATACATATTTCTGTTTTATGTTTTAATTAGAACTAGCTTTTAGTTTTCAAATCCTTATCATATAACTTGATTGGTAGGTTCAGTGATAAAAATAATGTTATAAAACATAAATCAAGAAATAACTTTCAGTGCTAACATTTACCGATAACTATAAAAGTATTTTGACACATAAATAACAATTAAAATAACAACATAGAATGTGATCTTAACAGAATCTTAAAGTAACATTTACAACAAACTAAAGAATTGCATGTTTATAATTTCATTATCCTGGTGATATAGTGTTCCCGAGAAAACATGGACCAATCATGAAATTATGTATCATAAATAACATATATAATGCATAGAAGTATATTAGTTATCCTATTAGTTTCAAGTGCAATGGTTTTTCCAGTTCTGCTGAGTAACATATATAAATAAATAAGATAATTAAACAAGTACAGCTAATGGACACCACAAAGATTATTATATAGAGTCCTTCATGTAGGACAAAAATACATAAATAGCATTTGCTGATTCTTGCTGCATACTAAAATGTGTTCATGTACAAATGAAAGTTATATTCCAACTGAAAAGAAATGTACTTATTCCCAATGTCTTATTCTACATGTAAAACAAAGGGGTATATGTAATAAGTGATGAGATTTAAAAGATTTATTGCAGCAAAATTTAAAATGGACTTACTTGAATTGCACTTTTGGAATAATAATTTTCTGTGAAACTGATATTTTTTATTATGTAAATAGGCACTGATGTCAACTTTTTTTTTATAGTAAGAAAACATTATAGAAAGGCACCGGAGACTGGAGTGTGAAAAAAAGATACATGTAATATGTTCTGAGATAATATTAATAATCCTATGATGTACTGAGGTCCTCAACGTAAATAATTAGATCATCAATACAATGAACATAAGACCCCAGTGCGCTGTGCTCATACAGCACATTTAATGTGTAGATACTTGTAGTACATAGCAAACTGGGTGCCCATTGCTGTTCCCAAAATTTATAATAAACCTATTCAAAGAAAAATAATTAAGTGTCAATTAGACTTCCACACCTCTAGCACATGCTTAATAATGGTGTACAATGTCGGTACATAAAGTGTCAAAAAAGCATCAACGCTTTCTTTCCACTTATTATTTTTAACCAAATGAGCAGAATTCTGGAGGTAGGACCATGAATTGTAAATAAAAATTAATATAATAAAAAAAATCTATAAGTCAGAGAATGGTGGTTTTGATCTCCTGAGGTCCACACCAGCCATTTTCCTCCCTGTGCGGTTGAGCTCGGTGGTTTGTAAAACCCTCTGTAATTTCTAAAATACTTTTTCCTTTGGTCTCTGGGAGAAAGAATCCAACAAACACAGCGGTGCAGATACAAACAACCATAAATGGTACAAAGCAGAAGTAACCGAGTCCTTGCTGAAATGGAAGAGATTCAGTCAGATAGTGACAGTTTTTAGAAACGTGCAAATATTAGAGTTGTATGTAGAAAGAAGAAAAATGTGCCGACTGCAAGATGTGTTGAGAGAGGATACAAGAAGCAGAGATTACTATGTTTTAAGAGCAAAGGGGACACATCTGACACAGAGTTTTCATCAAGAGTTTGTCCACACAACCCGTGGGTTCAAGGAAAAGATAAAAGTCACACAACTATAGTAAATGGCAATCAGCACTAAATGCACAGGATAGAATATTACAGGCATAGGCAACTTATGATTATACCCCTTTCAGCAGGGTATTAGCTACAGCTAAGCTTGAGTAGCATACAGCGATTTGTAGATTATATTTTACATATAATGGCAGTGATTATATTGCAGAATTCAATCAATGAATTTACCAGATTCACCAGATTATATACAAGATGTGAAATAAATGGTATAGTTAGAAAACTATAGACATAGGCTCAGATCAAGACTTAGGTACGACAGGGGACTTACACAAGTCATTTGCTTAAGTCCCCTGTCACGGAACATCTGCGCATGCACGCATCAGATTACACGACTTACTGTTGTACGTAACAGTTACGTACGACAGTAAGTACGCACAAGGGACAGACACTTAATTGACGGTGGTCGTATCTCCGCCATACAGTCAGGGATAGCCAAGTAAAATAGGGGGCGGGGGAAGCCCTGTTACGACTAGGTCTGCGGCCTAGTAAAATCTTAAAATAGGAATGTGGACAAGTATGTGTCCAGATTTACTACCGTCAGCAAAGGGTGCAAAGGGTGTGCACTCCTGGCTTCAGACGCTTTACGTGCATGCGGGGGTCTGGATCTGGGCCATAGACTGCAAAAAACAAAACAAAGAAATGACAGAAACACTCACCACAATAAAAGGAAAAGCCAGCCCCATTACAAAGAGCATGATCCACATGAGAGAGCCAGAGATCATGAATGCTGCTGGACGAGCCATATGATCAAATATCTCAGCTGGAATTAAACCAGTCACTCCAGCTATTAGTTTGGGAAGATATATGAAAGCAAGTGGTTAGCATCTTAAAATACAATGGGGCACAATTATGAACACTGAGTAGAAATCTGCCTATCACAACCAGTTTCTGGTAGAGGTCACAATAAGTTTTCTTCACATTTCCTTAATACGGTATTTAAAACTTTGAAATGCACAAAGGTTTGCACCTCCACAGCAGCGAAGGCATGTAAAATACAAGGATATAATTATACAATATACTTATTACTAACATATACGAGTAAGATATTGCTTCCACTCCTTTTAATTACATGGGTCACCAATGTTTATAAAGTGTGAGACCTTAAACAGCCTCTTATATATTTTAAAGCCAGAGGTATTATCTGAATCTCACAGTTGATAGACATTATCTCTCAGCTGTTCAGGGATTATATACAATCCTGATTCCAAAATTTGGAATCTGTTTCTGTTTAAAACACAAATTAATGTTTTTGTAACTATTTTCTAGCATTCAAAATGAAGCACTACTGATGTACATATTATTAAGGAATTATGCAATAAGCCTGAGATAAAATTAAGACCACCAAATACAGCTAAAGTCTTGACATTTTTTGTTTATGGTACCTTTTATTTTTTTGCTCACACTGCTCACTTTAATGAATCTCCCATTCTCAACAAAAGTAGAGAATGGGTGCTGTTGCAATCACTTTATGCCCACACCACTTAATGTCATTAGTCATAGGTAAATCATTTTTATTTTGAAATTTTAAATGAAATTACTATACAATTTAGTTGTTTTTTTTAGAGGTGTCAGTTCGTTTTGAGATCTTTTACTATCCGCGACCTGTGACCTCCAGCGCCGATCACATGTGCGCAACATCCAATCAACGCAAGGAACACAGAAGAAAACCGGAAGAAGCCCCAAATGCCGAACAGACTTTGAGAAAGGACTCAGCCTGAGTCTGAAACGCATCAGTCAGCGGCACAGGGGACCAGTGATCGATTCCAGGCCAGTTAGTAGCGGTATAACGACCTGCCTACCCGGATTTAACATCTTTTGCGGGCGTTCGCATGCCTCCTACTTTTACCATCTCCCTGGTATGAACTTTGGATCCCCCTTTTTATGTTTTTCATGTGATGTTTTGGTACTAATAAATTATTTTCATTACTTCTTTCCC
>WWET01001944.1:148752-170074 GCA_011038615.1 Limnodynastes dumerilii | reverse complement strand
ATTATATTATATCCCCATGAGGGGAAGGAAGAGTTCCACATCACCATCCAGCACCTACATTCTCAAGCTCAACAGTTGTTGTTTTTAATCAAACTGACACCTCCACTGTGGGTTCTCTAGCGCCTTGAGGCTATTCTTTTCTTTACCTTTATACAGTTTTCAATCAATCAATATTTATACTATTATTGTCAATATTTATTTTTATTTGATATTATTTGTTCATAAATTGCATTTTTATTTTTTGCTCTTAATTTTATCATTTTATTTATATTATTCCATTGCATATTGTCAGCATCTTATCTTTATTAATTTTAATTATTTATTTATTACTGTATTTCTGTTGTTTCACTATTAAGTAAAATACACATACTAGATTAGAATGTTTTCTGTTAGGGAGAGAAGATCAGAAAGACTAATAGAAATTTTACAAGACATTCAGAGTGGGAAAATCAAGATCTCAGGTATATCATGAGGAAAATGGAGGGGTTATTATTACGTGAGAGTAAATTGTGGTGGGAAGCCGCCACTTTAGAGAAATATATCGTAGAGGAGATTATTCCAGTTGGTCTAATAGTCCAAAAGAATTCTTCATTCGAATCCGTTTTGAACAAGACTGGAATAAAATCCTTAAATCCTGTTCCATTTCCCTCATGAAACTAATAATTCAAGATAGGAATGCCCAATTAAAGAATATTGGAGAACATATAAATACCCTTAAATAACTCCTACTTCCATTCAAAGACTTAGAAGATTATAAAGAAATGGAGACAGCTATCTTTATTAAATTAGATAGGAGAGAGGAAGAAATCATTAAGAAAAAAAGGAGAAAATTAAGAAGGGATGGAATAGAAGGGTCAGAGTCAGAGGAAAGACGGTTAGAAGATTTCCTACAGACACATGATAAACTTCCCCACCCTGAAAATAAGAGTAATAAGAAAAAGAAACACAAACCTGAGGACATCACTGAAAGGAACACTAGGGAGGTTCCCCCACAGAGAACCTCCAACACCCAAAAAGATACTACAAACAGTAAAGATAAACCAGTTAATAATCATCAAAGACAATTATCAAAGAATAGAGATAAGGGGAAAAAAAGACCATGACCCAAAATACCCCAATAGAGATCAGGAACATTATCAGGATAGAAGACGTAGTCATAATAGAGATCATCAGGATAGAAGATGTAGTTACAGTAGAGATTACAGAAATAACAGACCAGTCTCCAATGAGAGAGGAAACAGACACTGGGATAGAAACAGAGATCACGGTAGAGGCCGCAGTAGGGAACATGATTATAGGAGAAAAACATCTAGAGATAGGAAAGAAATTGAATGGAGAGGTAAATATCAGGAAAACAGGAGAAGTCATGATAGAGACCACAGACACCACAATGAACACTATGGGGATCATAGGAGAGGGTATGAAAGCAAAGATAGGTCTGACTATCAATGGCAACATATACCATCTAAAGGAAGGAGGGAAAGATCTTACTACTACCCTAAAAGGGGAAGACCAACATCAGATTATTATACATATGAGGATTATAGAGATACTAGGAAAGAAGACTCTTTTTTAGACCTGGGTTGGGAACTAAGACGAAGAGCCAAAACACTAGCCAACATACCAAGAGGGATAAAAGAGGGGGCAATCACAAAATTAGACAGCAGGCTTACAAAAAGAAAAAGAAAACCAATGCCAATCCTAACCCCCTCCCCAATACTCCCCTCATATGTAGAGTCCAAAGAAGCTATTAATGATTTCGACACAAAAATTTTCAATCTTAGCGACCATCCCCTATCCCAGGCAGAAATATCCTTACTTTAAAAGGGACTTAAATTCGCACCTACTAATCTTTGTGATGAATTTAACACATTCATAGATTTTCAGAAATTCGTAAGGAAGCTTACCCTTAAAAAATTCTTCAAGGATAAGCCTGAAGATGACAATAAGGAAGTTAGTGAGTTTAAAAAACCCTTCACATTTTTTTCACGTTTCAAAAGGGGTAATTTTGTAGAATCATTCGAGAAAATGGTCATTGAGGACCTTAAATCATTCAAAATAAATAAGTCCAAAGGCCCAAAGAAGTTTAGAAATAATAATTTGTCCAAGGAAGAAGTAGAAGCCTTAAAGGAATTGAAAAATAATAAAGATATTATTTTGAAACCAGCAGACAAGGGGGGAGGAATTGGGGTTTTGAATAGAATTAACTACAAGGAAAAAATTGAAAGACAGTTGAGTGATAAGGACACATATAAGAGAATATCCGGGGACCCAACAGAAAAACTAGCCAAATCTTTGGGACAGTTGCTTGTTAAATATTTGAACAAAGGCGTAATAACTGAAAAAGAAAAATAATTTTTGCACATTATGGTTCCTACTATTCCAGTGATTTACGCCTTACCTATGGTTCATAAAAATGCTACACAACCTCCAGGAAGGCCCATTGTGGCCGGAACCGGTTCTATCACTGCGAAATTATCATTATAGATCGATAAACACCTCCAACCTTTAATGCAATATGTTACCTCCTATTTAAAAGATACTACCAGTATTCTAAATATCATCCAAAACATAGAATGGAAGGAAGGTTTTAAATTGGTTACCTTGGATGTATCTTCCCTATATACTATTATTGCACACTCTGATGGGATCGATGCAGTTAAGCAATATCTAACCCACATGGATTTTAGTGAAGACAAGAAGTCTTTTATTTTAGAAAGTATCGAATTTATTTTAACTATTATTTTAACTTTAATGGACAATTTTATATTCAACAAAGGGGTACAGCTATGGGCACCAGGCTATGCCAACATCTTCTTGGCTAACTGGGAAGATCATGTTCTATCATTGGCAGGAGCAAACTTGGTGCTACGGAAGAGGTACATAGATGATGTCTTTTTTATTTGGGGGGGCACAGATGAAGAGTTACATATGTTTTGTCATACTCTTAATTCTAACCACTTGGGCCATCATTTTAACTTTCGATATTAGCAGTACTTGTGTCAACTTTTTAGATTTAAAGATTTATGTGGAGGACTCCACATGGACTCCATCCATATTCACCCAGAATTATGTCGAAGAAACAGATACAAACTCACACATCCCAGTAACCAGCAACCATCATGTAAATTGGTTGAAGAATATCCCCAAAGGACAGTTCCAAAGAATTAAAAGGAACTGTACCAAAAATGAAGTTGGGATAAAACATATGAATAAGAAAAAAATCTCGGTTCATGAAACAGGGTTACAGGGAAGAAGAGTTGAATCGAGTGATGAGGTAAACCAAGTGGAGAGGAAATCTTTATTGGAAGTAAGAAAACATCCACTGTGTACATATTCCACGAAAGACATACCATTCATCACTCAATTCAACTCTGAACACAAGGGAATTGAGCGTATCATTCGCAAACACTGAGGAATTCTCAAAAGAGATCCAGAATTATCTGATTACATAGGGGACCATCCAAAGTTTATATATAGAAAAGTCCCTAACATTAAGAATAAACTGGTCAGGTCTGCATATTTAGAAAAAAAATCAATTGGTCACTATTAAGAGTAAGGGCTTTTTTAGATGTGGCCAATGCCCTTATGTGCAAGAACTGCCCCATGGGAATGTCCACTAAAAAAGTTGAAAAAATAGTCTCCTGTAGGATCGGCAAACAGGTTAAAATAGATAACTTCATTACCTGTAATTCTAAGTTTTGCATCTATATGTTACAATGTAAATGCAATTTACAATATATAAGTCGGACCACCAGACCTCTCAAAGTCAGGTGGGCCGAACACCTCAGAAATATTCGGAAAGGCATTCTTACACCTACTGTTTCCACGCATTTTAAAGAAGTTCATAATTGTGATCCTTCATGTATAACCATATTTCTTTGTGTCTGTCAGGTCAAGGGTAACTGGAGAAAAAGGGACCACTTATCCGCATTGGCTAAAGCCGAAATGCGGTACATCTTCGAAATGGATACCCTCGCGCCAGGCAGACTGAATCAAGAGTTCGAGCTCAAGTGGTTTCTATGAATAAGGACATCCAGAAAATGGTGGTGAGTGAACCTGGGATATGGGGATTTTTGGTGGGCTATATAGTACTTACAGTCACACCATTCAGATAGTGCCCGAACCCATTCCAAACTCGGAAGCGAAACTGAGTGGGCCCGGTCAGTACTAGGAAGGGGGACCTCCTGGGAATACCAGGTACTGTATGTGTCTGGTGTCTGTCATCTTCCCCACCCGGGGTTACCATTTCCACCGTCCAGAACCATTTGGGCTCCCACTTAATCCATCAAGTCCCTGTTTTCCATTTTTTTCCGCTCCTGACGGACCCCATCCAATCTTACAGAGTTTTGAATTTTATTTTATTTTATATATATTTATTTATTTATGGTTAAGACCATCTGAATACTATTATATATTCACCTATTGTGGTATCATTTCAGTTATCTTATAATTTAGATCCCCTACTGAGTTCTTTAGAGGAACCACCCAGATGTGATCCAATTTTAGATGTGGACCATTATCTAAGTATCACTCAATTAGCTAGGTTACTGGGTATGATAGGTGGAAGGATCTCTTTTTATTTATTTTAATGTGTTTTATTGATGCCCAAGTGGTGTAACTACCTTTTTTAACATCCCCACTATCTTTTCATGTCCCCTTCTTACGGGCAACAACCCTTTTTATGACCCTTATACACTAACTACTACATAGTCTGTTATATTACTTTTAAAGGATTACCTTGGAAAAGGCACATTACTTACCAGTATGGTCTATTTTTGGGTCATTTTCTGATTTTAGGTTGAAGAGTTAGTCACTATGTGGTCATCAATACCATGGTTTTAGCCTTTATTAATTATTTGTTATTAATTGGTCTTACTATGTTCTTTCAATGCTTGGTCTTATTACTTGACTTATGAATCCCCTTCTCTTAAGAATCCTATATTGTATTTTAAGAACTTATGTGTATCATAACCATTGTATTTTTACACATCATATGCAATTAAATTATTTTGTAGTATTATGGCAATTAAGATGTACTATTTTAATTTATGACTTTTACACTTTAATTAATTAAGTATGGTATTTTGAGTGAGTCCCTCTTAAAAAAGGCATATTACTGACCAGTATGGCCAAGTTTAAGTTAGGTTCATCAAATTTATGAACGTCTTTCAGATTTATATTTAGATCAACCATTTATCAACATTAGCTATCACTGCCCTTACTTGTGAAGCCTTCATCTTTATTTATCCATCACCTAATGTATTTAATACATTAATTACATTGAATTATTCCATATTTCGTGTATCCCATCACTCACATCCCTTCAATTTACCCAGCAAAGCACCACTTATTTTGCACATTACCACACAAAAATATGTATGAAAAATATTTAATAAAATATTTAATAATACCCATGTACATTATGTTATTCATTCCAATATTATTTATATTGTATAATGAGTCCTTTTGCTTTGGTTAAATTGTACTATATTCACTTTATATGGTGTATTCCTATTGTCTGTGTTTTCAGTATACTGTTAGCCGCAATAGAAGTTTGTCTTGCAATCTGCTTCTCACCACTGCGGCGCTGTTGCAATCACTTTATGCCCACACCACTTAATGTCATTAGTTATAGGTAAATCGTTTTATTTTTAAATTTTAAATGAAATTACTATACAATTAAGTTGTTTTTTGGAGGTGTCAGTTCGTTTTGACTTATTTTACTATCCGCGATCCGTGACCTCCAGCGCCGATCACGTGCGCGCAACATCCAATCAACGCAAGGACCACAGAAGAAAACCGGAAGAAGCCCCAAATGCCGCAAGGACAGTCAGTCAGCCGGCACAGGGGACCAGTGATCGATTCCAGGCCAGTTAGTAGCGGTATAGCGAGCTGCCTACCCGAGTTTAACATCTTTTGCAGAGGTTTGCATGCCTCCTACTTTTACCATCTCCCTGGTATGAACTTTGGTTCCCCCTTTTTATGTTTTTCATGTGATGTTTTGGTACTAATAAATTGTTATTTTCATTACTTCCTTTTCCCTATCTACATAATTACAATAATACATTACAACTCATTAAATCCCCGTGAGGGGAAGGAAGAGTTCAACATCACCATCCAGCACCTACATTCTCAAGTTCAACAGTTGTTTTAGTTTTTAATCAAACTGACACCTCCACTGTGGGTTCTCTAGCGCCTTGAGGCTATTCTTTTCTTTACCTTTATACAGTTTTTCATAGGGATTGAGACATCCCTAAGGAATATCCTTGGCAGCATAGAGACAGAGCGCAGATTATCCCCTATTCATATTTTTTCCTTAGAGTGAAACCTGTATTATATTTTTGATATGATAATGCAATCAGCAACTCATTTATTAAAATTATCAGGATAAAATGTAGATGAATCCTGATTTGTTATTATAAATCAATAAATATTATTCCACTATTGTCAAGTTTTCTTCATTTAGTAATGGAATTCTGGCAAGTTTTATTTTCATACCACAAATTTAAATTGAATTAAGATGAGCTGCACATCTGTCTACAAATGTTACCTCTGCCTGCTGTGTACTCTGCTTCTGCCAATGTAAAAAATGACATATCTAAATGCAGAACAGCATTACTATTTTATTTATAGCTCTATAAAGTATCATTCATGAATATGGAGCTAAAATGAATGGAGGTAATTACTGGTAAAGCGGATTGTAATTATAATCGGTGACATGGACATTTAGACATGACTGTATGGTAGCATAAACATATAAAAGAATGGAGATTTCTAGGTTTTAATTAAGTGAGAGAAGTACCAGTTTATGCTGCTGTACTAGAACACACAGAGTTTCTCCTATTCTAACCAGGTATAATGATGGGAGCACAATTTCCTGAGTTTATATATATTACTTAAAAATAGTGGGCCTGATCCAGACTTAAGATCTTTTTACGTACACAAGTGTACCTAAGTTATGCACTACTAAGCATAATGCACTCCCTCTGGTACTCCCCTCTCACGTATGTAACTTGGCTGAATTATGTGTTCAGAACCCTGCCTTAACTTTTCCATGCGAATCTCTGGTCGTACATAATGCCTTGTCGTACGTAATTGCCTAACTCAGCCAATACTATACAATTTAAATGCCTCCCACAATGCGTTTATTAGGCTTGCGTAGGGATGTGACATCCTATTGTAAAGAATTACGTACAAGTTACATATGATCAGAGTTACGATGAGTCTATATTGTCTGTATAACTAATCTAATATGAATAATATAATATAAAAATAATTTGAAATAGTCATTTTGTTATCATTTATTGTTTGTTAACAACAGTCGCCAGTATGGCCTAGTGTGCTAAAGGGACATTAGGGTGGAACTTCTAGAACTATGTGTCTGCCAGCACCTGCAGATTTTTATTGAAATGAAAACAATTTTTTCTTAGTTTATATTAGCCACTGTTCTTCCAGCTTTTAACCCAACAGCCTTTACAAACATTGGTGTCTCTGGTCTGGCAACCCCTAGATAATCAGCTGCTTAGCTTTATAATTGCATAAAGTGTACACAGCTAAAGGCAAATGCAAAACTAATTGAGACTTTAAAGACTATCTAGTGACAAATTAATAGTTATTGCGTATCATATAGCTAACCATGAAGACAGGACAGATTATGGGCCATATTCAGAGATCCGTTTTCACGGGGAGTTGCGTGCGTATTTTTAGGATCGGATCAACTGCGCATGCGTAGTAACTTTATTTACGTAACTTACATTGAATATACGCTCGTGAGTGCTTAAGGCACAGACATGTGAACTGCACTTGGGGACATACGTGCAGATGGGTGGTGTAGAAATCCATACTTTATATAAAAGTGGGTGGGGGGAGGCATTTAAATGAGCACATGGAGGCGTGGTTATAAAGAATCGCACGGACGGAGCACGTATACGCACGTAAGTACACACGGAAAGAACAGAGTGGTCTAGGGACTCGTAAGTCACGACAGCACGTCCGGGAGAGGAGAGTGTCGGGTTTGTTGGTGGGTATTTCCTTGCTCCGGGTGTGCGTATAATTGCATACATAAAAAAACAGATCTCTGAATACAGCCCTATGTTATGGATGCCACGAAGGAAGAAGAGGAATGCTATATCAGCCTTTTTAACTGCATAGTTCTTTCTACAATTCAATTCTACATTTACCTGGACCAATTCCAAAGCTCAGGATGTAGGCGAAAATGCAGACCATACTTAGATACGGTATCCAGCTGACTTGTGCCTAAAGATAAATGAAACAGAATTGTGGAGATTATGCATTTGGTGGTGTTACTATGTAAATATTGGACACAGACAGCTCCAGCATTACTCTGCAATGTGTTTAATCTGTAAAATGCCACTTCATGCATGCATGTATGTGTGTATATATATATATATATATATATATATATATACACACACACACACACACACAATATAAAGAAAAAGTGACCAACTAAAATAAAATGAGTTAACAAAGACATGGTTATAACAACATTTTTCATTTATAAGTTTCTTTACATTTTGTTTAAGAACAGAATATTTTACACATAAAATATCAATTTAGCGACATAATTAAAATGAGTTTTAAGCTTGAAAGTATTTTTAATGTAATCTAATCAAGCTGAAGCAGATTGTAATACTGGTTTTTAAATTTGACTTTCTTAGCCTGAGATGAATATTTAATTTTTATTTTTTTTATTTTATGAATTTATTTTCCTCTCTCCCACCATCAATTTACAAATGACTGAAATTCAATTGCCAATAAAGCTAGGAATACAGTAAGTAAGCCAATAACACTATGGATAATTAACTTCTGTACATAAGCCAATTGCCAAGAGCCAGGAATGGATTTTTTTCCGTCAGCTGTACCCTACTCTTTCTTTCTTATCTCTGCTTGTTTTCATTAAGCTGATTATTTTCCTTCTGCATTTACTTAGACCTATTAATATATTCTCTCTTGTGCATCCTCGGCTTAACCGCCTCCTTCCCTTCAGTATCAGATATAAACATAAAAGTAAGCTGAAGTCTGAAAAAGCTTTTTAATGTATCTAACAAACCTTAACGTATTACAGAAAGGGCAATATTCTGCTGTATCAGAGTGTTACTACTAACAAGGAAACATTGGCTCTTGTTTATAAACTGTCTGGTACTGTGGGGCACATTGTGGTACCAATTAAAAAGACCATTGGAGTATTTAATAGGCTGTATTCACTGTATTCTTTGTAGATCCTATAATGTTTCCAACAGGTCATAAAAAACAGTCATGATCCTGACAGGTATAAAACTTTTTTTGGAAGAACTGCTTCAGAGCCCTTAGGTAACAGGTAGTAGATGTAAAAAGAAACTAGTCAATATGCCAACACAAATGATCCAGGTGTTTTTCCATGGAGTACCACCAGAGTGGATATGACTAACAAGCAATTGGTATGCATATTTGAGATAGTTATAAACCACTTTATCTACTTTAAACAGATAGATAATGCTTAGCGTAATACTATTGGCGCATGTTACTCCCCCATTATGGGCAATACAGTACAAGAAAGACATTTCTGTCGCTGAAGTCAACACAGAGTACTGACTAATTAGGGCCGTCACCCACAGCTGGAAATATTTCACCAAAATGACCGATCCGGACTTGGTGCTGTGTTTCATACCATGGGAGGCCGCTCCTCTGGCTCTCACTAACTTGCTTGTCCAGGATTTCCATGCCATCCTTGCCAATATTTGAGAGCAAGAATGATTCTCATAGAAAAATAGTTTCACATCCCAATACAAAGTGTATTCTGTTTTTTCCATATTTTAACTGATCCTTACTAATAATTATCTTTTGTTTGCATTTATGTTTTTGAGGAGCAAATGTTATCATCTTTAATAAATTATTCCACATTATGGGCTGGATTCACAATCCTGGACGTACATGCACAATTTACCGATAATAGCTACTACACATGCATAGTACCTATTTTACGTAATCTACGTATCGTTTTGTTACGTAGCTTGCGTATATGTGGTCTTAAAGAAAAAGTGGAAATGTTGCCCATAGCAACCTATTAGATTCTATCTGACATTTTCTAGTATGCAATAGGAAAGTTAGAGCTAGAATCTGATTGGTTGCTTAAGGCAACATCTCCACTTTTCCAAACCCACAGCTTAGTAAATATGGTGGTATCTTCTATCTTCATACTTTGAGTGTGATAAGCAATGTCCACACTTCTAGCATTTTAGCATAATTTATTTTATCTGTTTTTTTGTAGCGCCTACATATTTTTGTCTTTATTTACACACTTACATCTATTGGAGTAGATCAAGAGCTGATGTTACACAACGTAACTCAGAGTGTATGGGCCAGTCACGAATCTTCAGCATAACTACGAATAAAGGGGCGTGCCAGCAATACGACACTTGTAATTATGCTTCGGAGGCAGGGTGAGGCATTTAAATCATACAGTACGGGCGTGCTTAGGTTTGTAAGTACATGCTGCCTATATGTACGTTAGTACTTACGCCGTGTAAAGTTTAGGTAGGGTTCGGGAAGTGTAAAAGTACTTAAAGTACTTACATGCGAGGGGAGTGCATTACACTACATGGAAATGTAGCTCTGGGTCAGGCCCATAGTCAAAGTGATTAGACAGGTAGGGTAGATGGAGGCAACTGTATAAAAAATCCCCAAGGTACAACTACCCTTAGCTATTTTATTATATAATAGTGGAATACTTTTTAAAAATGAGACAATTAAATATATATCCTAGCACAACACAACTCAGTAAAGGTCTCTTACCACAAATGCCCAGGAAATAAGAGACCTAGGCCTTCATGTATAGCCATCTTTTATTAAGGGCCTGCTGTTGTAGATGCTAATTTTTGGTAACAACAAAAAAATCTATATATAATAATTATTTGTCAGGAACCTGTATCACAATCCCTGACTTGGAAACTCAAATTTTAATTTAACCTGGGGGACTAGCAAATTAATTCCAAACTTGACTACAATCTGAAATATCTCTCTTTAGACAGGTATCTTCCCCTCTTTATTCAAGCGTGCACTTCATCCAATTGTGAAAAAACAAAACTCTGTCCCAAACTCTCCCTCAAGTACTTGCCATTTCCCAGCTCCCATGCCCCTCAAAGCTGATAGAAAAACTTGCCTACATTCCTGTCTCTCACTATCTTTCCTTACACAATCTCCTAGATCCTTTTCAGTCAGGCTTTTGTTCTCAAAATTCCAAGGAAACTGCACTGAGCAAGGTGGCCAATGATTTAATCACTGCTAAATCTAAAGGTAACTACTCTCATCTAATTCTCCTGGATTTTACTGTTGGTTTTGATACAGCTGACCACTCTTCTCATACAAATGTTACAATTCCTAGGTATTCAGGGCACAGCACTTTCCTGGTTCACATCCTAATCACTCTTTTAGTGTTCGATTTCTTTTATTTCTTTTATCTACCTCTCCTGTCCTTCCACTATCTGTTGGACTACCACAAGGCTTAATCTTGGGTCCATTGCTTTTATCTACCTATACCTTTTCCCTTGGACCGATAATAAAGTAATTTGGTTTTCAATATCATCTCTAGGCAGATGATACAACAAATCTACCTACCCACCCGATTTATCACCAATTGTTAACCTGTTATATACATTTAAAAAATATTCTCTAATTCATGCACTAATTATCTCCTGCATTGATTACTGCAAAGCACTCCTTACTGGACTGCCACAATATAAAGTTACCCCTCTACAGTCTATATAGCATGAAGCAGCAAGATTTTCCTTGCTAAATGTTCATCTACAGCTAGTCCACTCTGTCAGTCTCTACAATGGTTGCATGAATACTACAGAATCAATTCAAAATCCTCTTACTAACCTATAAAGCCATAAACAGTTTGTACCCATATACATATATATCCTGACTTATCTGAAGGTATATCCAAGTTTGTTCTCTCATCATTACAAGCTTTACAACTCTCTTCTACACTTCATAAATGCTCTCATTCCCAATTACAGGACTTCCCCCGGGATGCATCCACTCTCTATAATAACCTTCCTCACCCATTAAGATTATCCTCTACTCTCCAAAACTCTCTTCAAGCGCTCCTTTAAAACTTACCTCTTCAAACAAGCTTACCAACTTCTTCAACCTTCTTATGTATTGAAATGTTTTTATGATTTAATAATCTTTAAAGTGGTAATTAAACTGTGTGATAAAAGCACTTTGTTTTGTACTAATTCATCCATATGTATAAAGCAGCAGTTGGCAAGTTTGCATATTTTTCAAGAGTGATTTGCAAACCACCTGTGTTGAAAGGTGACTCAATCCAATTCAACCAGAAAATCATTTTTATTATTTCATTTAGAAAGTGGCCAACCCAAAATATGGTGGATATTAGGGCCCAATAATAATGACCAAATATTTGGCCCACCATAATTAAATGAAAAAAAAAAAACACACAATTGGTACAACTCACTGCTGCCCAAGGAGAACTAGGTATGTCTGCCAACAATCAAACAGCCAATAGGGACCATTCTATTATCTATATTTTGGTTGGAGGAAATGTACACATTGAAATGAGATTTAATCTGCTTTTTATGGCTAATAGGTAATGCTGCATTCATACTATTAATATGTTCTAGTACAGTAAACACTTTTTCTTTACAAAAGTCATTTGCATGTTAGTTTTTCCATAGTACCTGATAGGATAAAGCCACCATAAAAACCACAGCCCACACAGACATCAAGCTGTATCCTCCAATAACTAGCACCCGTCGTCCAACTCGGTCAATGAACAAAGTCTAGAAGAAAAAATCAAAAGGAAAAAATGAATAGTCCAGCACCATCTTAGCTGTTCTAACATGTTTACTAGATATTAATATTAAAATACATGGGGCTGCAAATCCATAAAAATATTCACACGCTTTACTCAGCGAATATCGGGAAAATAATTAAGGAGATACTTTTGGAAATTAACAGTTGGCAAAGACTTCCTCTCTCTTTTCTAGGAAGAGCTAACTTGCTCAAAATGGTCTCTTTTCCGAAACTGCTTTACCCTCTGCAGATGCTTCCGATTATATTATCCCCCACGGATGAGAAACATATTTATACAGCATTCTGTAGGTTTATATGGAATGGTAAGTGCCCTAGAATCAGTCTTACTAAATTGCAATTAAGAAGGGCTAATGGGGGTATACATTTTCCCAATTTGAGATTGTATAATCAAGCCAGCCAGTTACGATATATCAGAGATTGGTTGCATGATACTGCCATTTACGCAAATACGCCGATTCAACAATCTTTTTTGAATCTCACAACGTTATCAAATTTTCTGCATATGCGGAGGGTGGACATTTCGAATGAGGTGGAAGATAATCCGCTTCTAATGACTACATGGAGAATGTGGCATAGGATACGCTCTAGGATGGGGCTTCATAGTCATAAGACGCTCTTTCTGCCCTTTATTGGCAATCCGGCATTTCAGCATGGTAGGGCACTGTATCCCTTTACTGCGTGGAGGGATAGAGGGCTTAAAAATATAAACATTTTGGTGGCCCCCCATAGGCAACAAACCTTATCCTGGTCAACTATACGTGACAATTATAATATACCTAATACACATGACTTTGCGTTATGTCAGGCTACCCATTAGGTAAAACATGTTGTAAGTGATTTTTCCCCTGAAAACTGGGTGAATGACTTAGATAAGACACTGAGTAATCCACCTAGTCCCAGAAATCTTATCTCTTCTCACTATAACATGCTTAGAGCAGTAATGGATTCGCGACAAACCCAAAACATATTCGCAAAGTGGCAGGACACATCCCTGCTACTGATTTAGAAAAATTGCTCAAATTATTTAATTACTGTTCGGTGCTGCGAGCAAATACCTATAGAGAAATGTTTTTTTAAATATTTTTTTACAAGGGTTATTTTTCCCTGAATAGATGTCACGTAGCTCGTATGCCTAATACGGGTGTCTGCCCAAAATGTAACTGCCCGAACACCACTTTTCTTCATTGCATGTGGGAGTGCCCTAGAAAATAAAACTTTCTGGAGGCAAGTGCAAATATATGCTACAAGACACTTACTTAGCTATGTGCCATTGGGCACGGAGTGGGCTATTCTGGGTATGGTAACTTCTGACATTAAATGCAATAAGGTGAGTAGACAGTTGGCCTTCATAATTTCGGCTGTGGCACGGAAATGTATCCTTCATATGTGGATACGAAATGAGTCCCCAACTATGAAGCTGTTCTGTAGTAAACTATATTTTGTGTTTCGTATGGAGTGGCTTGAGGCGTCATTGCATAAAGAACAACGCATAGAGAAATTCTTCATGTTATGTGAAGCATATATCGACACCTTACCCATTTCTATTAGAACCAATATTCATAAATGCTTCCATAAGGTTGGGTGGTATGAGACGAGGGTCTTACAATCAGATCCTCCTATTTGGTTGACGGCAGTGTAATAGTTCTTTACGAGCCTACAGGAGGTGAATACTGAGGGCGCCGGGGTTGGAGAGACAGTCGTGATACGACTGATACACAGGAATGCTGAGAGTTAATTGTGCGAGCTTTTATTGTACGATGCTCTATTATGTATAGAATTTACTGCATGTGACAATACGTTCATTGGACAATGTATTGCTTGTTATATACAAAAAAGTGTACACTATCTCCAGCGCGGAGCATACCACATCGTTGTTATACAATGTATTGCTTGTTGTACTTCAGAACTTGAAAAAAAATAAAGTTTAAAAAAAAAAAAATTAAATACATTTTTGTATAATTAACTTAATGACGCAGAATTGATTAATTTAAGCAAACTCTTATCTTTAGAAGGCTGTACTCACAGATGTAATTGAAGTGAGGAGCTCACAACTTCCAGTGCCAATAACTGCATACTGAATCATTTTTGATGGGATTCCAGCTGCTTGAAATATATAGGATGCATAGAAATACATCTAGGAGATAAAGCATGAGAAAGTAATATAAAATGGGGAGGAGGATCAATCTATTGGAAAGGGAAGAGGAGAACATAAGCAAGTCCTCCATGAGTAAAGGAAACAGAGAGATTTAGCAGAAGAGATTTAAACCAAGAAAGCATAAAAGGGAACATATGCACATTAAACTTACCGAGTCGTTACCACATAACTGCATGGCGCTGCTGAGCACCATTACAGTGAGAAGCTGCTTTCGCAGAGTTAGATCTCGTACAAGATCAAAAGGACCCTTCGTGCTCTGACCTTTAATAGCTTCCTGCTCTTCTATCATCTCCTCCACCTCAGCACTGCAATCACAGTTTCCACGTAGCCGCTGCAAAGCTGCAGGCAATGACAATTATAACAAACCGGATGGCGCTCAGCTGTGAAATGTTATTTCCCCAGTAACTCTATATTCATAAAAATTGTCCCCCTCTATATATGTTTAAAAAGTATCAGTTATGCTCACCAAGTATGCAGGAATCCTTGTCCTTCAGATCAATTAACAGATACCGAGGGCTCTCTGGAAGCCATGGAAGAAAAAGAAGTTGCAGGATGGCAGGAATCACATTGCTAGCTAGGAGAAGTGGCCACATCTCTTCACTGCCAAGTATCTCTCTAAGATCAGAAATATAATACGAAGTGTTATCCTTTACCATAGGTTAACATCATACTAACTAAACATATTCATATCGTAACAAAAATGTTATATATGCATTTCATCTATTTTGCATTATGGATATTTGGATATTCTGCCTGGTTTGACCACAGCTTTGTCACACTGTTATCTTATTTGTTGTCCACAGCTCCATTTCACAATTCCATGACCTTCTATGTGGTTCTCATATTTGCTATGGCCTAATTATACTAGATGATGCCTCCATTCCAAATGAAAACCCCAATTGTTTTGCAATGACATACCATTCATTTAGCATCATCTTATTAAAAAAACCCTCACATATGCAACCCTATCCACATAAATTCAAAGAAATATCTAAAATCTTCTCTTTCTAGCACTAGTGGTTTGACAAATTGGCAAAATGTCCAGATGTTCTACAACCTCCAAACCCATGTCAAAATTACTCAACAACGTCTATAAAACCGCTACCTGTGTTAAACCTGACCTGCAAATACTCATTCTAACCTGGGGCAAATATTGCATGCAACACAGATCAGATGAGTTTTACAGATCTGCTGTATTACCTGAGTCCCACCACTTGACCTAACACTAGGCCAAGTGCAGTAAAGACTGCAGAGGACAAGGCTACTGTGCCGCGAAATTTCTTAGGGGCACTTTCACCAAGGTACATAGGTTGGATATTCATGCTGACTCCTGGAAGAAAAGAGAAAGGTATTGTAATATAGGGTAATAATAATGAAAAAAATTAAATCATTTATGTTTTCTTATATAAGTAACTAGCATCTCCATTATGTAAAATAATCAATGATTACCTGAATTCACTCCGGTTAATATTCTCCCCAGTATGATCATTGCATATGATTTCGCATAACGGCTGAACCCATAAAGGATTGCAGAGATTATTACAAACAGGTTATTGAAGATGAGAGACTTCTTCCTACAGAGAAAAAATATCTACATTCAATGTCAGGAATCCATATCTTCAGCATATATATTAACTGTTGTGACGAAGCCCTGAGACCTGTTAACAAATGTTTGTTTAACATTCTGTTAATGAAAAGAACCATTTCAACAAATTATATATATTAAAAATGTGTTACCTTCCCAGCCTGATAGCCATAGGACCAGCTAGTAGAGCTCCTGTTAACCCACCCAGTGGGTACACAGACACTATTATGGACCAGATGAGAGTAATTGTCCAGCTGTCCAACTCTGTTCCTGTGCTCTCCAGCCAAGATTCATTCACAAACTTCTGAATATACTATAATCAGAAAAAGGGAGTATTACACATTGGGAGGCATACAATTTGTATAATACTGTCCGGCCATAACGCTTATAATCGGCATACTCACTAT
This sequence comes from Limnodynastes dumerilii, assembly GCA_011038615.1. Lineage (NCBI taxonomy): Eukaryota > Metazoa > Chordata > Amphibia > Anura > Limnodynastidae > Limnodynastes > Limnodynastes dumerilii. The sequence goes on along the minus strand of WWET01001944.1, from coordinate 153,084 downwards.
GGTAGGGGCATTGATGATGGACAGATTGTATCCATACTGGAAAGTGCCTCCAATGCCCACGGCACAAACTGTAAGTAACAGCACCCACCCCTTAAAAATAAAACAAAGTATGACAACAATTAGGAAAACACATTTGTAGGGTTACAGGAAGCACACTCATTTCTTCTTGCTCTCATGGCTGCTAGCGAATTACTGAATTACAGCTTCTTTTAAGAGCTAGCACCATTACCATGCTCTGCCAGTTATAGTGTACAGTTTGTCCTGCCTGTGTCTGCTTTTGACTTGTGCTCTTGCCCTGTGTCATTTGTTATTATTGATTGCGGAGTGCCCCATTTCCAGTATTTGTTCCCTACCTCTCTCTCAGTGTAGTCTCTCTCCTGTCCTTTGTGTTTCCTCCTGACCCTGCCTTGCCCTCACTCTCTCCCTTTGCATTTGCTTTTGGTAAATCTGTGGTGTGCCTACTGTGAGAGTCTGTGCATGTGTGACCTTGTGTGTTGACCCTTTGGTATTGTTTGTCAGCGTTAGTCCCTACTAGCTCTTCCAATCTTTCTCTTTGGCTTCCTCCTTCTATTTGTTCCTTTCTGCGGGAGTCATTTCCAGGAGCCGCAACCTGCAGCATAGACTATCCCCACCATCAGGGGCTCTAGTGAAGACCAGGCCCTAGCTAGAATCCACGCCCTGGTTGCGTCACTAATAACACTATCTATATATCTATATAACTGCTTTACACTTTACAAATCTTATACAGCTAGTGACTAACTTTGTTTTATGGATTCCATTGCCAGGACACTCGTAAGCCAAAACTTGATGAATGAGTTATCAATGCTGAATTATTTTATGCCGTTATTAAGAGACCGATATATGGTTAAAATAAAAAAAACAAATAACTTTTTTTTGTGAAATACTGATTAAAGAAATTGAATGCACTAATAAGCGCCCCTTCCATTTGTGTGTGTGTGTGTGCATAGGTATATTGCAATACCGACACTTCATGGGAGGAGAGAGCTGGGAGAAGCACCGGGGACAGGGAGGAGTTCTGAAATCCAGAAGCAGGAGTGGAAACAAGCTAAGAAATCAAGTTTGATTCATGGTGCCTCTGCCAACCAAACATCTATTGTTTAAAAACATTTTGACAATGACATAACAGACATTATGTTGTATTTTGTACAGAGAACTAGGATCTATTAGTAGCTGTTGAACTTATGGGACATAAGTCAGACATGTACATAAGCAGTGTTTCAAATTTACACTATTTTCTTGGATTGAACTGCGGGCGATATTGCGTTCTCAATTATTCAAATTAATTGGAGCGGATTGATACACATCCACACATCCAACAACTTGTGTCAGAGAGGCTGGGTTGCAACTGCATGGTGCATTGTGTGCACTGATCCAGAATTTGCACTGTTGGCCTTTTTACATTTAGCAGGAATTAGCAGGCAGCCTCTGACTTTCAAAAGTCCATTGGTGCAAGGGGAGTGGTCAATGGTGAGGATGCATAAATTAATAACATAGGACTGGATCCAAACTTTGAAAAAAGGGGACGTTTGCTGAAATATTTGTGTGATTGCACTGCAAGTTCAGTTCTGCTCTGCATCATCAAGATCCAGACTTCCGTACTAACTTGCATACTAACGTATTTACAACGGCGGGGCAGGTGCAAGCATTAGTGGGAAGGGGGAGGTATTTTATGTGTACAGTACAGGTGTTCCCTATGCACACCACTCTATCCAGACTAATCCGTCTCCGTTTTAAGTGAGGATGGTCAGAAAGCTTAATGTAGCAGTCACTCGCAGAACTCCATGTAAGTGAAAGGGAGTGGATACAGTGGGGATTTGGCATCAGATTCCCGCAAATGCTGCAGTCAGAGGTTTGGATCCGTTCTTTAGATTTTAGATGGTAAGGTAAAACACTAATTAACCTAGGTTGCATGCAAAAGATAACCAAGGGACATCCTCTCTTTATTTTGCAATAAAAATGATGTGGCCATATGTGTTATTTACACGATTGTATCTGCATGTTTGGTCATTGTGAACCTTATTTCACTATAACCCAAAAAAAAAAAAAAAAGATTATATCTGACTGTTAACATACCAGAAACATCAGGAAAAATATATAACAGTTTAAGGATTTAGTGTAATGTAATCTGTAAAAATGATAAAAGTTACTGTTAAACATTATAATTATGGCAGCATTATAAAGAGGGTAACCTATGTAATGATTATATACATGAACAAAAAGGATTTAGATTTCACAAAACAAAGGTAGGGTGTATGTAATAGGATAACAAAGATAAAGAATAATGTATAAAACCTTATTTCAGCGTACAGAAAAACACAATTTTCCATTTTAAGGTTAAGAAAAATAAATACCTTGTAAATGCATCTTTATATACTTACCATAATGTTCTATTCGTCTGTGAGTAATGACTAAAGCATTTTCTAGATCTCCTATGTGTAGTTACAGTGTAGAAGTTGAATTTTAATCCTCATCATTCAAGCTTAGTTATTTATTACGGGCTGAAATATATGATTGAGAGAATGTTTTAGTATACATTTACAGTAAAGCCAATAAGATATCTAACTGTTCATTCATATTACATTAAACCAACTATTTTGTATCAAATTATTACATTTTTGAATAACTGAAAAAAAAAAACCTCATAGGGAAACCTGACGTGTTACACACTTGGCAGCTTGCTGATATGTCCTGAAATATGTGGAGTGGTGTCGTGTTATAACTAACATCTCAAAGATCAGAAATAGTAAATAATTGATGACAAAGATGCATTCCTAGTACTGAATAAAATATCCTTTGGACTGGATCCCCAAATGCAATACTAACACAGGTGCACCGCTAACCATTTCCTTTGCAACAACAGACTTCCAATGCCCAGAGCATATCTTAACTCTTGTCACTCCTGCGAACGGAAATGACAGCAGAGAGGAAGCCATTGTAAGAAGTAGTCCTAGCCACAATTTTGCCCCTCTTTTGGAAGGTGTCCTTTCACTTAAATCTGAATAAAACAGAAGGTGTTCTAATTGGGTAGCAGGGATGCGTTTGCATGCGCAGAATCCAAACCAAATGCTCAGGAAAAAATTGGATCTGTGGATCCAGTCCACTATTATTATTATATAATATTATTATAAAGCTCGCTCTAAATAGCATGCTTCAGCTTGAAATTTCTCCATTAGGGAGAAAGGAGGACTGAGATAGAAAAAAGTTTTACATCCAAATCATTTCAATACAAAATAAGTGAGACTTAGGGCCAGATTTACTAAGCTGCGGAAAAGGAAGCAGAGATGTTGCCCATAGCCACCAATCAGATTCTAGATGATATTCTTTAGTATGTAATAGGAAAAAGAGAGCTAGAATCTGCTTGGCCGCTATGGGCAACATATCCACTTCTCCTTTCCCGTAGCTTAATAAATCTAGCTTTTACTGTCTGCCAACACACGTTTCTCTAGCTTTGTCAGCTACCGAGTTTGTAATTAACTTCCACCAGTGGTAATCATCAATGAATAACAGTCCTTCCTCTGTTTCAATCTATTTTAAATCTCCAGCAGCCTATCGTCTTCATTATACCCCTATGCATAAGTTAATCTAAAAATCTGTATTTATTGTCAAATATAATCATTCAGTATAAGTGAATAATAACAACATACATGTATGCATACTATTACTCAATATCCAGTAAACTACTCATTTTTATTATGTTATACTGAGCCAATTTCATCCAGTTGTTCAAGAAACCCATCTGTGACATGAATAAAGTGAAGTATAACCTCCATATATGTCATTACATAGTACTGATCTGCTAGTGTTCAAGTATAATGCTTGCTCAAATACAAAGTTAATTACTGTCATCAAATATTTCAAAATATAGCAGCTGTATTAACATTTAAACTTCGGGATTATATAACACTATTGAGAGATGACACCATCAATGTGATAAATAAACTCTGCAATATCTAGCTTGCACATCAATATAGTTACTAACTGTGTGTATGAATTGACACCCTTCCCTCATGGTGGAATATTCAATATTATACAGAATAAAGAGGTGAAGCTTGGACTTGGTCATCAATTTTATACATTTTTATAAACAAAATATTTTTATTAGGCCAGCTGACATAGATAAATTGCTTCAGTATAAGTACAGTAGGATCCATGTACAAATATTCTTAATTGGGGTAAAATAAAGCAGGTGTTTTTTCATGAGTAGAGGTGAAAAAAATACTACAAAAATGAAAGATGTTCAGTTTACATAAACTATCCATTTTTTATATAGTGGCCTGTTTTTTTATTTTTACTTTTGTGATACACATATAA
>WWET01001944.1:135050-148525 GCA_011038615.1 Limnodynastes dumerilii | reverse complement strand
TGGTCTGGTCTTCCAATAGCAGGTACCCACCAGGGATTTCCCCAGCGGGCCAGTCCAACTCTGCCCCGCCCCTCCCCAGGATCGCCTAATGGTAGCGCAGACCTTGGTGGTGAGGTGCTGGGTGAGATATGCAATAGTTCAGATTAAGGTGGGGTAATAATGGGGGCCTGATTGGCAACAATTTCAGATGTGTCAGATGGAGGGTTGGGTATGGGGTATCCGATATATTTTCCCCAGCACTAAAATGAAACTGGTATGAGAAGCTCCTTATTGTTCATAGTCTCGAGCCAATTCATCTGAAGTAGAAAAGTCCTGATGTGGCCATGTCCAAATAGTGAACTCCCCAGCAAGGTGTCCAAAGAAGGCCCACAAGTATTTTACTTCCATATGATGTCAGATCAACACAGAATGCTCTGATAGCTGAGAACTGGCACAAACAATGGTATATATCTACAGCTGGTGAGTTGTATTTTGTGCAGATGTCATTCGAAGAGAGGCTGATTAATCAACAACGCTTAAGGGGAAAGTATGCCTGATGAAGTATTTTGTACTCCATCTTTTGATAGGTGCGAACCGTGATGATTCCTAAAGAAGTTTTAATAAAATATCTGCCATTTACATATCTGGGATGGACTTATTTCATTTTTAACCCCTTCCAATTCATCATCAGGCACTAGCTCTGTTTTGACAGTGGAATAAATAGCTGATATTAAGTGCCTGCATGACCAGTGAGTCAAGAGGGTTTACCAGATCTTGGTGGTTGAGACTCCTTAGAACTGAATGTATGTACTGTAAGGCTTGTGCGTATTGTAATATAATTTTATATTTTTATTACGTGAACTGGAATGCATAAGGTTGGTAAGAGGAGTCTAACAAATCTTGAGTCTGGCAATTCCTGATTGGGAGCAACTTGTGAAGGAATTAGCCATTTTGACATTGGCAACCAGGAAAGGGGAATGGGAGCTACTAAGGCCTGCTGTTTTCCAAGCTAATTGCCAAACTTTGCAAGTGGTTGTCAAGAGAATACTGTCAAAGTTGTTCAAACAAAAAGGTTTAGGAATGGTGAAATGCAACATAGTTGACAGGGACAGCAGATAGCATAGTTGGGATTCAAAGGGTACATCAGTGTGCATCCTGCCGAATGTTGCATCTAGAGAGGCATGAAGATTCAGTCTATAATGTTTGGTGAACGTATGATATGATGACCAGCCTGCTGCTTTACATAGTTCTTCTAAGGAGGCTAATTGTCTCTCCGCCCATGATGCAGCTGTTGCTCTGCTGGAGTGAGCTTTAAAGCCTGAAGGGACTTCTTGATCCCTGATCTTGTAAGTTTCAGATATACAGCATCTGATCCATCTGGCCAATGAAGCTTTGAAAGCTGCTTGGCCCTTCGTTACATTCTATTAGGACAAATAGTTGTTTTGTCTGTCTCAATCGCCTTGTTCTATTAATATATGTTCTCAAGGCGCAGACTAAGTCTAGAGAGCGTAGGCGGTGTTCCCTAGAATTGCTAGGATTTGGGCAAAGGGAAGACAGTGCTAATTCCTGGTTGATATGAAAACTGGAGATGACTTTGTGAAAAAAAAATTGTGTTAAATGTGGTATATGGCTCTTCACACCACAGAGACTGTAACTCAGAGACTCTTCTTGCTGAGGTAACTGCAACCAAGAACGATACCTACCATGTAATATATTTTAATTGTATTTCTTGAATAGGTTCAAAAGGACATAAAGCAAGAACATAAAGAACCAAATTTAGATCCCACTGAGGTATGGGTCTCCTAAATGCTGACCTTATCCTGACTGCTGCCTGGATAAACCGTTTGATATACCTATCATTAGCAAAATCCTGATCTAAGACTGCACAAAGAGCAGAGATCTGAACCTTCAGAGAGCTAACTGCCAACCCCACGTCTAGGCCTGCCTCAAGAAAATCTAATACATGGCCTACTGAGGGTTTTGTGCAGGGGACTTGATTAACTTCACTACAGCAGACAAAGAAACGCCAAATCCTGTGGTATGCCTTAATGGTCGAAGGTCTATGACACTTAAGTAAAGTAGAAATTACCTTCTGAGAGAAACCTCTGATCTTTAGTCCTGCGCTCTCAACAGCCAAGCTGTTCAATTCAACCCTTGGGGGGAATGGATGATATACATCTCCCTGCTTGAGGACTCCTGGATACATAGGTAACCTCCACAGATGATCTATTGCCAGCTGATGTGCCAGGGAGAACCAAGGTCTCCGAGGCCAATATGGGAGTATGATGGTAGTCTTTTCCACCGCTATCCTTCTCAGCAGCCGGTATATTAGAGGAATCGATGGGAACACATAGGCAAGATTGAATGGCCATGGGGCTGTTAACACATCTATATCCAGAGCTTGATGTTCCCTGTATCTGGAAATATACTTATTTGTCTTAGTATTTCTACTTATGGCCATTAGATTCACCTGAGGTCTTCCCCATCTTTGTACAATCTGATGAAATATGTTGTTGTCTAGTTCCCATTCCCCCGGATTTTAACTCTGTTCTGCTGAGATAGTTCACTTCCAGGTTTTGATGACCTGCCACGTATGCTGCGGAGATGGTGAGCAAGTGTTCTTCTGCCCACGTTAGTGCTGTTGTTTCCATTAAACCATTGCTTCTTGTGCCCCCTTGTCAGTTGATGTAGGACACCACCAATTTGTTGTCCGAGTATTTCTTGAAAATGTTGACATGCCAAGAGGACTGCTCTCATTTCCAACACGTTTGAGTGAGTTTTTTGTCCTTCTTGGAGTCACACTCCTTGGGCCCAGTGGCCACCGCATGTAGCTCCCCAACCTGCGTTGCTGGCATCCATTGTCAGTACTATCGGATTTAGTATTCTTAGGGGTTTCCCCATCATCAAATTTTCCATGTTGGACCACCACCATAGGTTTCTTCTGGCTTCTGAAAATAATTAGTTCTTTATGAAATGGGTCTCTGTCCCACTGAGTTTCTCGAGTGATATCTGGCCGAGACCAGGGTCTCTAGCACTGCTGATATTAAGCCAATTTATTTGCCCGCTGTTATCCATGGTCGACATCTGAGGTTGAACACTTTGTGTTGAATTTTCTCTGCTCTTAGGGAAGGAAGAAAAACCTTGTCTTGTAGTGAGAGTCTATGATGACTCCTAGATAGGTTATAACTTGACTTGGATGCAATTGACTTTTTGCAAAATTGAATGTGTGTAGACAACACTGTTCCCTTGATGAAGCTGCTATGAGGAGGTCGTCTAGATTCGGTCATATGAATATGCCTTGCTGTCTCAGAACTGCCATGAGAGGGGCCAGGACCTTCATGAACGTTCGGGATGAGGTGGACAGACCAAAGGGTAGAGCAATCTGGCAGTGAGCTTCACTATATCCAAAGAGAATTCTGTGGCCAGCTGAATATCTTGAAGAGCCTTAGTTAGATCACCCGGCTTTATTCCATCTGCAATATTTTTCTCGAGATCATGACACCAGGGCCGCATAACTCTAGATGTGACTGCTGATGCTATGGCAGGTCTAAGGGTAGCTCCCGATAAACAATGTGAATTTTTTAAGACTGTGCTCCATGTTGTCCTTGAAGGTGTTCGCATCTTCTAATGGTAAAGTAGTCTTTTTTTTTAGAAATTCGTGAAATAGCCTTGTCAACTCTCGGCGGTTCATCACATTATGGGAAGCCTCTAAAAGGGATACATTTTTGAAAATGTGTTTAATGCAGTAAACTTCTTGTCAGATGATTTCCACTCCTCTAGAATAAGTTCTTTAATTATAGGAGACACAGGGAACACCCTATTTTCTTTTTAGATTTACGAAAGATAAGGTCTTGTAAAAAAGAATCTTCCCTTGTTTCTTGCACGTTCAACATTTTATAGATCAACTTAAGTAGTATCAACCAAATCTGGATTTAGTGAATAATCTTCTTGATGTGTAATAGATTCAAAATCAGAAGGAACTGAATCACCAGAAAAGTATCTACCCTCCTCCGCAGAATATTCTGACTGGACCGCTTAACTGACATTCTCTGTAGGTTTCTGACAATACCATTTTCATAATTTAAATAAATTCCGCCATCTGTTGAGAAGCCACTTGCTGTTGCTTACATAGACAATCTACGCAGGTCCCTGCGGCATAGTTTTCAGGTAAATAAATATTGCATGCAATACACTTTACTGCTTTGGATATCTTGGAGATATCAGAGTCTTTTTGCCTTTGCTGGCTTCAGATCTAATAAGGATAATAAAAGCAGGCTAAACTAACTATACATAAATAATACATATATAAAAATATATATATCTTCCCTAACTATCTAGCTACACTCACTGTCTATCTACCTTACAAAAACTTGCTAACTAACTAATAAATACATTAATTAACTAATAACTGAAGTATTATGGGAACACTTACCCTGACCTTCTAGTCAGTGGCCATTTCTCCTCAGACATGTCTGCAGAAATAGATTACCGACAGGCAGGAGGGAAACTGTCTGCTTTAAATATGCAGCTGATGGTGCACAGTACACCTGAATTGGAGCTGGGTTCTGTAAAGATGGCGGCGCCCATGGAACTTCCTATTCACGCCATTTGCCCTCTATAATCTGCACTTCCGCCAGAAGTGACATGGTAGAATCTGCCGCATATGACCAAGGCGCACGGCAGTGGCTTCTGGCTGCTCACTTAGAAGCTGCGCTGTACGGAACCACTAGGGAAGAAAGAGGCCCGGCCATCCCACCTCCTGCTCCCACCAAGAATGGACCAACGAAAACATCCTGCAGGTAGGACCCTAACCTAAGCCTCCCTGGCACACAGGAACAAGAAATAAGAAGATACAGGATGGAGGAAGAGGTGGTCTTTATAAACAGCCTCCGTGTCTTATTTCCTGTCTAGATCTATGGAAGAAGAAACACCAGCACTGCGTTCAGAGCTTTGAATCTTGTTCCAGTTCATAGAGCTGTATTATTGAGATCTATATAGCATATTAATATTCCATTATATTGCAATACTTTTCTTTCATTTTTTTACATTAGTTTTTTAACGGAAGGATAGGGACATTAAACAATGTTATAATCCCGAGCCTAAGGGCTGGATTCACACTACCGGACTTATAGCATTTGCTACTGCGCATGTGTAGTAAATTTTTTACGTAATCTACGTATCTTTTTGTTGCGTAGATTGCGTATAAGCGGACTTAAAAGCCACATATACGCAATCTACGTAACAAAAAGATACGTAATTACCTAAAAAATTTACTACGCACGAGCAATAGCAAAAAACGGTAAACTACGGACGTATATGCTATAGGTCCGATAGTGTAAATCCGGGCCTAAATATGTTTTGCTATACATAACAGTGCATTTGCAATTGGATGTCCTGGATCAGGTTAAAAACACTGGACCAGGTTCACCCCTAAGAAGTTCCGGCCTCTTAGGGGGTGTATTTCTAAGAATGTACCTAACTCACTCTTAGGTGTGAATCCGGTCCACTGTAACTAGACATGACAGATCAAAATGCAGGGAGTCCGTGTTACTAAGATTCATAAGGTCCAATTCAACTGCCTATCTTTTGGGTAATTAAGCTACTAAATACAGTACCTCCTTTATAGTGGCCATGTTTAGGTGTATGGTAGTTAGATTACATCTTAAGCTCAAGAAGAGGTTTTAAAATAATATCTATGTACAGAACTGTGTAACATATTGTTACTATATAAATAAAGGCTAACAGTAGCATATCCTAGGACACTAACTCCACAGAGATGTAGAAAATCAGTGTATATCGCAATGCTTAGATACACAGGAAATGGACTATGTGGCCTTAAGTGACCTTTCATGTGTAGCTGGTATTGCCAACTTATCTCATAATCAACTTTGTACAACTGTGAACTCAAACTGTTTCCATTTCACTAGGCCTTTTACATGTAACTGCATACTTCATTAGTCCAGAATGATCCCACCCTTCCACTTGTAAGTCATTTGGGGTAATGGCATAATGTTTCTCTGTGCAGAGAATAGACACATCTACAAAGGATGGTATAGTACATAATTTGAAACCAAATATCAACAACTAACCAAAGTCTAAGACCTATCAGCATAAAATTTTTATTTAAAAAATCTATGTCAACCTACTCGGTGGCTAACAAATCATTCTATAAAATAAAGTATCCAGGGCCAAACAAAGAGTGACTGGCAGCTGGCACAGCATGCTTATATCAAGTACATAGTATTACCAAACGGTATTGGTCAATGCTTTAATATTATAGTTTAACAAGCTTTCCCTCTTCATCTGTGTTGGTTTCAGCCTATATAACAGAGGGCCAGATTCACAGCCCTGGCTGTATTGCACATATGTCCTTAAATTACCGATAATAGCTACTATGCATGCGTACTAACTATTTTACGTAATCTATATATCAGTTTGTCTTAAGACTTAAAAACCGCATATACGCAATCTACTTAACAAAATGATACGTAGATTACGTAAAATAGTTACTACGCATGTGTAGTAGCTATTATCGGTAATTTAAGAACGTATGTGCAACACGTCCGGGGCTGTGAATCCGGCCCAAAGTCATGAACTTACAGAATTTGGAGTTTCAAGCATTAACAACACTTGTTCATGTGCTGTCTTGTATCAAAATGATTGAGATAATATTAATGAAATGTTTAAATTATAATAATATAATACTTAAAGGTTTTTTTTGTCCATGTCACTTTGCTTGCCAGTAATTCTGGTATAAAATATTTATTTATGCCAGAATACAGAGAGTTTCTGCTACTATTCATCAAACTGGTTCACCACCTTTACAATAATCGTGCAGATCACAAGATCAAATGAGCTTTTCAGCAGATATCTTACCAGTGTCTACTGTCCAGCAATGCTGCAGAATCGTTTGAAACTGCATCTGATCATCTAATATAATTAACAATGTCTGCTTCTTTCTTTTAATGATCCAGACGAGAATCGTTTCAGTTTGGACAGCACAACGATCAGCTGAAGAACCATGAATAATCACAGTAATGATGTTGAAATATTACAAGATCATCCCAGAGAGTACCAAGCTTTACTCTAAAATGAGCTATATGCTGTCCAATAATGGGTCCAATCAGCCAGACTGGCTTAGCTAAATGAACATAAACCTATAACATGCTTCCCCTGTTACCCTTTTATCTGTCGCTTCCTTTTCTTTTTTACCTTTCCCTGCTAGAGCATTCTTATGTTCAAGTTTTCAAATGATTTCAACATTTGTCATTTGTTCTCAGAGTCAAAGGCTAAATTCTTATTATACACTTTAATACTTATTTGAGGCAGGGAAACAGAGAGGTTATTACAGGAAATGCTTGCATATAAAAGATAATTCCTATTAAACCTCCATAACCCTATATATCAGAACAACAAGGTTCTGCTTTCAGTGCAAAATTTGATAGCAATAGGTGTTGCCATATGTAGGAGCACTGGCCATACAGTGGTTGAGACACATTAACAATTCACTGTCAGAAGAACTATCGAAAACACACACACACAACAATAATCTGTAAGATGGTAAATCATTTGCCAGTTTCTTAGCAGCCACCTGGTTCCCACGCTTTCCAAATGTCCTAATTACCCTGGGTACACAATTGAGACACATTCCTCCTTAAGACCTACAACCTGATATTTGTGTACACACCTGTCCAATTTTATCTGCAGGCAGGATCGTGTCACCATACATACACCATTCAAATCTTTAGCAGACCTACTGCCGTGTACAGACATCTTTACATTGGCATCAGGGAAAAAATTTGATTAGATGATTTATGGTTGGATCCTGATTTTTAAGCAGGTTTATAAAACCTTTGACCCATAGAAAGTGACGGCAGATAAGAGCCACATGGCCCATCTAGTAGGCCCATTTGTTTATTCAAATCTATACTGACCCTAAACCCTATTTAGTTTACAATTTAGGATATCCTTATATTTATCCCAAGTATGTTTAAACTGTTCTACTGTATTGGCCTCAACCACCTCAGATGGGAGGCTATGCTACTTATCTATCACCCTTTCAGTGAAGTAAAAAATTTTCCGCATATTTCCTCTGAATCTACCACCCTGATGTATTTGAAAGCTGCTATCATGTCCCCCCTCTCCCTTCTCTGCTCCAAGCTGCTATCATGTCCCCCCTCTCCCTTCTCTGCTCCAAGCTATACATGTTTAGTTCATCTAGCCTTTTTTGGTATGATTTGTTACACAGGCCATGGACCATTTTAGTTGCTCTTCTTTGCACAGTCTCTAATGTATTTATGTCTTTCTGGAGATATGGCCTTCAGAACTGAACACAGTATTCTAGGTGAGGTTGTACCAATGATCTATAAAGAGGCATCACTACTTCCCTCTTTCTGCTACTAATTCCTCTCCCTATGCAACCAAGCATCTGACTTGCCTTTCTCATTGCTCTGTTACATTGCTTGGTTACCTTTAAGTCACTGGAAATAATGACTCCTAGATCCCTTTCCTCCTCGGTAGATTCTAATGTAATGCCATTAAGGACATATTGAGCCTTTGGGTATTTGTGCCCCAAGTGCATGAGTTTGCATTTTTTGGCATTAAACTGCAGTTGCCACACTCTTGACCATTCCTCCAGTCTACCTAGATCATCCCTCATTTTCTGTACCCCACCTGGCATGTCTACCCTGTTACATATCTTGGTGTCATCTGCAAAAAGGCATATTTTCCCCTCAATACCACAGGCAATATCACCTATAAAGATATTAAATAGCACTGGTCCAAGTACAGAACCCTGGGGTACTCCACTGGTTACCTTACCATCCCCAGAAGAGATTCCATTTACTACAACCCTCTGTTGTCTATCCTGTAACCAAGATTGTATCCATGCAACTATCTTTAAGTCCAATCCTAAAGTTTCCAGCTTATTTAACAGTCTGCGATGTGGCACAGTGTCAAAAGCCTGGTATAGCTAGGTCCCAGTCATGATTTTCATTGCACCATGATTCTCTGATTCCCACAATATCTAGATTATCCCTTGCCATGACTGTGATTAATTCAGGGATTTTATTTTCTAAGCATTTGCACACATTGCTCTGAGAGGTTGCATTATGAATCTCCTATTTCTCAGTGTATTATTATTGCTAGATATGTTTATATTGCTTATTCTCTTTTCATTTGTTGCTGTGGCTATATTATCTGTCATTATTGACTGGCCACACAACACTTTTTGGTTAGGGGAGCAGCTATTTTTATTATTTGTATCACTGCCCCCCTCAACTAGTTTAAATGGTTTCTAATAAAGCATTCAAACTGCTCACTTAGAATATCTGTCCCCACAGAAGATGGGTGTAAGCCATCCTTTTTATACAAGTTCCTATTTTGCCAGATGGAATGGCTATGTTCTATGAGCCCAAATCCTTCCTCATGACACCACTTCCTAAGCCACAGATTAATATCATGAATGCGCCACATTTTTCAAATCGGTATACTGGCAGCATTTGCCACCTGCTTAAGAGCAGTTCCCAACTTTCTAAATTCATCTCTGACTGCCACAACTCCAGAATTGGCCAAGTAATTTGTCCCAAGATGGATAATGACATCAACCTCCCTTTATTTGCTCACTGTCTTTACAATATTTAAAATGCGCTTTTTATCACGAGCTGTAGTGCCAGGCAAGCACTTCACCTGATTGACTCAACAAGGCAACCATGATTGACAGTAACATGTGAATGTTCAGACTTCCAAAATTGGACCAATTGGTAGTTCAGAGCTTTTCACTGTAAGAGGTAAGTTGCTATGTAAATTGACAATGATCAACCATTGTATTATTATTCCCACTTAAAAATGAGTGTAAAAATAAATGTATTCTGCAACATAGCAGAAGTATAGCATTAGTTTCATTGTATTGAATGTCATTTTCTGTATGTTATATCATTTTAGGACATGTATGCCTCATTAACATCTTGGACTGGTTCCAGACTTACTAAAAGGGGGCATTTTTCAAGTTGGGATTGGTAAACACCTTCTTATGGTGAGCAGCACAGGCACAAGCGCTGCATAGTAATACTTATCTGAACTGAAAAGAACATAAGCAAATGAATAAACACTACCACTAGATGGGAGTGTAAACACACATTATTGTTTTATGTTTATGTTATGTTTATGTTAAACAAGGCTGTCCTCATTTTGATTTGTCCATTAATTGTTATACAAATGTGTAAAAGCTTCTAATTTAATCTCATTTTCAACAAGATTGCTAATTTCAATAAAGCTTTTCAAAAGAAAACTTCATGCAGTTTAGTGATAAAAAACAGGGATAGCTCTTTTTTACAAAATATATTTGTATCCAGCTGAACTGTAGAATGAGGACACATACAGTCTGCAGCTGATGTAAATGTGTTCTCTACATTTAATGGGATGCAGACTTGACCCCGTTTCTGTTTTGTTGTAAACCCTAGAACCGTGACGCATATTTGCCTTGGGACGAAAGAAAAACAAATTTTCTAAATTAAGCACAAAAAAGTTAGCAACAAAACTCCACACTCCCACACTTGTCATTAGCCCCTCAGCTTCTAATTCTTGTGGTTGATGACTGATAACAGGGGTAAAATGAGGTCAAGTTTTGGTATGAAAAGAAAATATTCTTTTGATAGGGGTATATTCCAGATGCTGGTTCAGTACTTTCTTTTTAGACTGTAAAATTTATAGCAGTCTAAAGCAAAACATAAGCTGACTCAGTGTCCCAGACATTGACCCAAAAGGTCATTTTAAAATATAAATAAAACTACTCCTACTGCTTTCTTTATGTACAAGTATCTACACATGGAATGGTGTGGCTATATGCCAACTACAGTCCCATGTCCACAGCATGACTTCTCTTCAGGAAACATTTAGACTCGTCATCAGTGTCAGTAAAAGGTTTTGTGACACAGACATGGTTAATTGATATAGTATTCCTTCTACTAGCCCATACAAGAAGAAACAAAATATAGAAATAGAATTTCATGGCACATAAGAGCAACTAAGGTACTTGTCCAAGATACTGAACAAAGCTAGAATTTCCAGAGCAAAGTACGTCTACCTATAGGTGAGAAAACAATATGAGAGAAATAGAAAAACAGCAACTTAAATAAATTTAAGGTAAAAAGTCTTCTCATTAAATATCTGGGGTTTGCTTCTTAAGAATCTCAGCATTTATGAACCTGTCTTGTGCTTCCTTGGCCTTTACATTATAGCTCATCACCATTAATTCCACATCTCTAGAATCAGGACATGAAATAAGACACCCGGACACCTCCCTTTCACCTGTGTCAGGAAGCAGCAACCTATTTCTATCCTCATAAAGTTATAAATGATCTCATACAACACTACGGTCTAATGGCTTAAGCTGGCCACATACTAGAGCGATTATCGTCACAGCGCGGTTTATATAATTGTAGTTCCGATATCGTTGCCACACACTATGGCGCGTATTCAGGGTACCAGACGTATAACATATACGTCCGGTGTTTAGCAATTTTTACTACTGCGCAAGCGTAGTCATTTTTTAACGTAATCTATGTATCTTTCTCTTATGTGCACTGCGTAAATGCGGTCTGAAAGATAAAGTAGAAAGTATACTGAACATGCTATCATATCCTGTATACCGCATCAAACTTGCGGCCTGACACGATGCCTCATTTACTTTTTTTCCCCTAAGGATAAAACCTCTGAGTGTACACTGATCAGTGTGCGCTCTCCATTTCACACAAGCGTTGCATTATCGGTATGTGTGCATGCAGCAATAGTGTGGCTCTGGATCTGTACGCAAGTATATGGTATGCTGTGAATAGAGACATAACAGTCAAACACTGCAGACACTTTCTTTTCCCCAGCAATCAAAATGAAATACAGGATTAGCTTTTCAGTATGTATTAAATAAATGTCGCTCATGCTTTGTGTTTTCTCTAAATTGACAATGCAAATGCATTAAAAAAAAACCAAAAACAATTATCTAACAATTTGTATTATTAAATAAAATGAAATTAATCAGAAAATATCATCGACGGAAAAATGATTCCCGTTTATCAAGACATTTTGCAGGAGAACTTAAGGCCATATGTCCACCAATTGAAGCTCAACAAAAGATGGGTGATGCAACAGGACAATGACCCAAAGCACAGAAGTAGATCAACAACAGAATGGCTTCAACAGAAGAAAATACGCCTTCTGGAGTGGCCCAGTCAGTCAGTGTCCTGACCTCAACCTGATTGAGATGCTGTGGCATGATCTCAAGAGAGCGATTCACACCAGACATCCCAAGAATATTGCTGAAATGAAACAGTTTTGTAAAGAGGAACGGTCCAGAATTCCTCCTGACCGTTGTGCAGGTCTGATATGCAACTATAGGAAACGTTTGGTTGAGGTTATTGCTGCCAAAGGAGGGTCAACCAGTTATTAAACCCAAGGGTTCACATACTTTGTCCACCCTGCACTGTGAATGTCTACATGGTGTGTTCAATAAAAACATGAGAACATATAATTGTTTGTGTGGTATTAGTTTAAGCAGACTGTGTTTGTCTATTGTTGTAACTTAGATGAAGATCAGAACACATTCATGCAGAAATCCAAGTAATTCCAAGGGGTTCACATACTTTTTCTTGCAACTGTATCTTTGAATTGCTTACTGCACACAGATACTGACCAGCTTTACTTGCTATTTAGACTTGGGACAGGGAACACCACCTCTCAACTCTAATATTGTTTCCAACAGACGAAATATGGCTCCCCAGAAATCAATATGGTTTTGCCCAAGAGTAACTTTCCTCTCTTATTTTCAAACTACAAATCAGGGCCTTAGATGAAATGTGTTTGTCACGGAATCCAAATCTTGTGGACCCTTTTCAGGTACCAAGGGAGTAAAGTGATGTGTAGGCGTAAATAGGAAACTTGTAGGTTTAATAGGGGGTCGGTGCATGTAGTAAAATACACAAAGGGAATGAAGAATAAATGCAATAGTCTGAATAACTGGAACAGAATTCAGTGCAATAGTCCGGATTGGTAAGAACAGGAGTTGGAGTCCAGGAATGTCGATTGAGCCAGAGTCACTGGAAAAATGACCAGGATGGTGGATCCAGGTGAGTGGAGCAAGAGAACCGGAGACAGCAGGAGAAGATCAGCGGCAACCGGAGTAGCAGAGCTGGTGACAGCAGGGTTGAGCCAACTGGAACGCAGAACTGGAACTCAGGAGAAGACCGTAGGACAGAACCTCAGGACGGAACCTCAGGACTGGTCCTTAGGGCTAGAGCGCTGAACTGGACTGCTGAGCTGGACCGGCAGGACTGGACCACTGGGCGGACTGGACTGCAGACAGAACTGGACCACAGGCAGGCATAGACCACAGACAGGAATGGACCACAGGCTGGAACGGACCACAGGCAAGGACTGGACCACAGGCTGGACTGGACCACAGGCAAGGAACGGACCTCAGGCTGGTACGGACCTCAGGCTGGAAC
>WWET01001944.1:101779-123792 GCA_011038615.1 Limnodynastes dumerilii | reverse complement strand
TGCCATCTCACCAATACTTGTCAGTATTCAACAATAGATGTAGCAGAAGAAGCGGCACTCAGAGGTTTTTAGAAAAAAATACAAGTACTCAGAGCTTGGTTCGACGTTTCAGTTTTACTCAACTTTCTTCAAGGACAAATTATGTAACAGACATGAACATAGACAACCTTATATATAGCTTACCTTCCTGTGGTAAACTACCTCCCACCATCCCCACACGTGCAGGAGAACGCGCTACACACCCGCGCACCGCCTCCAAAAACCGGAAATGCGTGCAACGGGACGCGCCCCCTGTCGTCATGGAGATACCCAGTGTAAACAATCACACGTGAAAAAATAAACAAACACAAATACAGAGCATCGTATGACTAAGACATCTGATTAGCATAGTATAGTACAGTGCCACAACGCAAGGGGCTGGGAGAGAACTTTATGCACAAGCATTGTAGAAGAGAAGTTTACAGCTAATGCACATGTCGCTGCATAAGAATACATGGTAATCCAGAAGGCACAACATTGTGAAGGCAATCAGCCTAAATCTAAGCTTAATGAACCTGGTCTCCAAACATTGAAGAACCCCACAGGCATAGTCTGAACCTGGATACCTCAGATGCACACATCACAGCAAGGGTATAACTGGCCATCATATAGGTTCCTGATAATATGAACAAATAGCCTAAACCTAGGCTAGCAGAATCTAAGCCAAGAGCCTAGTAACAACTCAAAGGAGAGGCTAATCCTAATGGCACCGAATGCTTACTAGAGAACTAATGTTGAAATGTACACATACTAGTGAAAGATGGAGGGACTATACATGTCATAAAAGGGGAGGATATCAACAAATCCAGAGATACCACAAGTACCCAGTGTGCACCAGGGACACAACCCTAAAATAGTAGAGCAAATCCCATCAAGTAGGTGTACATGCCCTGGTCAGGGATAATACAGGAGGCTAACACAACCAAGCCAAAAACATGTAGAAAGCAGGCAGCAACCCAAGTAGATCCAATCGATATAAACAAAAATTACACATCGGGTCTGAGACCCAGTACATGAATGTCAAAGGTGCATAGCCCCATCTGTCAAGGTATGCAGCCGTGCACCATCCTCAATAACAATCACCAATAAAAGCAGATATTCAAACAGGGGCATCCAACATCCGGAATGCTGGGAAATGTAGGTACACAAAACACCGAAAGTAAGGAAAAGGAAGGACTGTACCCACATATACATATAATGACTGGGTAATACCTACTGACAACAGTCTAACCCACTGTGTCACATACAGCAGTGAACCAAAAGGACATGTCACAAATACACAAGATCAAATCACACCTAGCAGATGTGAAAATCATGGTCCGGGATCACCCAGGAGACTAACATGGAAAAGTCATGAATAACAGGCAACAACATATGTAAATGTAATCAGCATGTACAAAAATTACAGAAAGGGTGTAAAATTCAATTGTTCGTTGAGCCCTAATGGGGACACAGTGCGTAATCGGTGTATCCAGGCTGATTCTGTCTGTAACAACTTGAGATTCCTGTCACCACCCCTCTTCATTTCTGGGACATGATCAATAATTTTATGTCTGAGGGTGGCAAGAGAGTGCTTAAATTCGGCAAAATGCCGAGCAACCGGCTGTTCGCTAACTTTTCCTTCAATGGCTTGTCGTATGGCAGTCCTGTGTAAAGCCATACGTTCCCGAAACTGCCTAATGGTTTTGCCTATGTAATATAGGCCACATGGGCAGATGATAACGTAAATAACATACGTGGATGTACAGGTCAAGTGGTGACGAATCTTCATTTTCATGTTATTACGTTGGAAGGTAGGGCCGGTATCCATATATCGACACGTAGTACAATTGGGGCACCTGAAGCACCCTGGTTTAAGAGACATTTTTTTGTATTGAGTGATATCAGACTTTACCAGGTAGTCCCTAAGATTACGGCCTCTCTTATAAGATGGCAATAACTTGGTATATTTCAATGATGACAGGTCTCTGTCAGACATAACAATTGGCCATAGCTTTTTAGCAGTGGATCTGGTAAGGTTGCTGCTAGTACTATAGGTTGTCACCTGGGGAATGATATCCTACTTGGCCAAATTCTCTTTAGGTTGTAAGGTAAGTTCTCTAGGAGTGCAAAGATGTAAGAGGTTTGATATCCGGCGCTGAGACAGTGTGTCGAATAAGTTGCATATGTGAAATTTTCAAAGATGCAGAATAAAAAATATTATGGTTTCAAAAAGTGTCACAAAGTATCTAAACACCACTTAGATTGTTTCTACATGCACCCAATATTATCTATGAGATCGCATTCACAGTGTCTTTTTTATAAAAACGTTGCTGTTCATATGCTGCAAAGAAATCTTCCGAATGTCTGTGACAGCTTCACTGGCTTGTCCGTATCAGCCAGTATAATAGTAAAGGTGCTCAGTTTTGACTTACAGTTCTGTAGTCCGTGTTAGCAGGCACCGATCTCTGTAATTAGGGTAAATGTTGATACTTCGGTCCTAGATGGTTGTGGGTCCCCTCGTGTGCACGATTCCTCGTTGCAGGCGGCTAGATGGATGTGTCCGTTACAGCCTCACTCCCGTTCTTTGCCCCTAGTGGTTAGTTTAAACCACAGATGCCGTTTTCCCGGCAGGGAAGGATTGATGGGGAAAGAGGAGAGAAAATACAAACCGCATATGGTGCAGTATTTTAAATGAGGATTTATTTATTACGTAAAAAGCAAAGGGGGTACTCACAAAGAAAGTGTGACAATGACTGGTTAGGTAATTGTCGTTTCAGGCAAGGATGTTTTTACAGTTCATCCAAACTGTTCTTTTTATTGATGTCCACGTTTTGTGATGAATGATGTAGGTCCTGGAAATAGCACTTAGGCCAACGCGTTTCGGACTAACAAGTCCTTTCTCAAGGCTAATGATGTGTGTAGTGCCATTTCAGGAATATATATACCCTCCAAAGTAGCCTAGGAATTTCATTGGCTGAGGGTAACAGTGGGGGAGGGACAGTTGTCTCAATATGTAAAGGGTATTTGACCCTTATTAGAACATATGATAAATACAATAAATACATATAAATAAATACATATTCTAAAAAATTCATACACGTTAAAAACTACAAATATGACCTTACATAGAATGTTAAAATACATATGCAACCTATACAGTGTAAAATTTTAAAAAGGATAGCATATGTGGATTTACAGAAACCATTTTATCTCAAAATCCATATTAAGACCATTGGGGTGCAGGGTATCCATATCATATATCCACTGCATCTCTTTTTTTGCTAAAATATCTATACTATCCTTATATCTCCATTTCGGGATAACCTTTTCTAAGCCAATGACCTTACTTATAAACGTGGGGGAACTTTGATGGTGTGTTTTGAAATGGGAGGACAAACTATGGTTCATAAAGCCTTTTTTGATATTGTTCAAATGCTCTGCCCATCTGGTTTTCAAGGGGCAGCTTGTCCTACCCACATATTGATATCCACAAGTGCATTCAATCAGATATATTACATTTTTTGTGTGACATGTGATAAGGTGCTGAATATTAAAATGTTTTTGATTATGAGTGGACATAAAGTCTGATATTTTGGATGCCTGTGTTGTGTGCGTTCGACACATACTACAAAGCCCACACCTATGGAAACCCTTAGTATGTACATTTTGTTTATTCTTTATAGTGTGGTAAGCACTCTGAGTCAGAGTGGTAGCTAAATTATTAGCTTTAGTATAAATGAAATTGGGTTTGTCTGATATGGCATCTTTTAATAAAGGGTCTTGGGTTAGAATATGCCAATTTTTTCTGATGACTTTCTCCAATGATTTATATTGGCTATTGTATTTAGAGATAAAGGATAATTGGTATTTGTCATTTTTGAGATTTTGATTTTCAGACTTTCTAAGTAGAAGATCCTCTCTATTTAATTTGGATATGTTTTCTATAATTGTATCCAAATCCACTGGTTTATAACCTTTCTCTACAAAATACTTTTTCATAATATGTGCCTGTTCTTTATAGTCAGATATGTTGCTGCAGTTTCTCCGTATACGTTGAAACTGGCTCTTGGGTACTCCTGCAAGCCAAGTTTGATGGTGACAGCTATTTTTATTGATATATGAGTTGGAGTCAGTGGGTTTCATGTAATTTTTTACTTGTAGATGATCTTGTTCAACGTAAATAATAAGATCTAGGAACTCCACTGACTCTTGACTGATATTGTATTTCAAATTTATGTTAAGGTTGTTATTGTTCAAAAAATTACAAAAATTTTCTAGGGCTTCTCTTGGACCCTCCCACACAAATATAAGGTCGTCTATATATCTATACCAAGCCTGTATGTGTGTGGTCCAAGGTTGGGGAGCTCCTATGATGTCTTCTTCCCATGCAGCAAGAAAGAGATTTGCATAACTGGGCGCTACTTTCGCGCCCATTGCTGTGCCAGTCTGCTGCATGTAAAAGGAGTCCTTAAAGAAAAAGTAATTATTTGTTAATATGAAATGGAGGCCTTCTAAAATGAAGTTTTTCAAACTTGGAGTCTCATGAGAGAGGAATTTCTTTACTCCCTCTATACCATCCATATGTTTAATGATGGTATAGAGGGAGGTGACATCTGCAGTCACTAGGTAGCAATCTTTATTCCATTTTTTATTTTCAAAATTTTTAATGGCTGCTAGGGTGTCTTTTAAATACGATTTTGTAGTTATAACCTTCGGTTGTAATAAGGAATCCAGGTATTCTGATAGTTTCGCTGTGACTGAATTTATGCCGGCCACTATAGGTCTACCAGGTGGATTGTTTTGATCTTTATGGATTTTTGGTAAAAAATATAGGACCGGAAGATCAAAACAATCCACCTGGTAGAACTAGAAAGGGTTCAGAGAAGTGCAACAAAATTAGTAAAAGATATAAGGCCAGATTTACTAAGCTGTTGGTTTGGAAAAAGTGATGTTGCCCATAGCAACCAATCAGATTTTAGAGGACATTGTCTAGTATATAAAAAAAAAAAAGTGAGAGCTAGAATTTGATTGGTTGCTAAAGGCAACATCCCCACTTTTCCAAACCCACAGCTTAGTAAATCTGGCCCATGGAATCATTGCGCTATGAGGAAAGGCTAGCCAGTTTACACAGATTTACTTTAGAAAAGAGGCTTCTTAGAGGAGATATGATTACTATATACAAATACATTGAGGGTCAATACAGAGAACTTTCATAGGACCTTTTGGCCCAAGGACTGTACACAGAACATGGGGTCACCCAGTAAGGTTAGAGGAGAAGTTTCACAACCAGCAAAGGAAAGGGTACTTTACAGAAAAAATAGTCAAGATATAAAATCCACTACCACGGTAGGTTAGGATGGCAGATTCGATTGATTTATTAAAAAAAAAAAAAGGCCTTTTGAGAAAATTCACTTTATGAGTTAGAAAATTTTCAATTTTTCCATCCTTTAAATACACTGATGGGTTATATATAATTTGAAAGCCCATGAAAAGAGGTTTAAATTGAGACCTTGCCCCACTCTATATCTCAATTAGAATTTAAGACATTCTGGGGTAACCTTTTTTTATTCAGGGTCATCTTTAATACCTAATTGATTGGAAGGGCTTTAACCAAGAAGAGAAAGTAAATTTCTTCCGTGCAGGAGATGAAGAAGAAACCTTGTCACCTTGATCGCGAGGTCTGCAATATAACCTCCCACCAGTAGGAAGCTGACGAAGTAGAGCAGTACTGTTAATTTCGTCAGCTTCAGAATTTAATAGGATTTTTTTTTTAAAAACCAAAACACATGTCTGTTATACAGACATGTGTTTTAATGGTCGCGATCGGCCCAAAAAACATAAATTCGCCCCTCTATAGAGACAAATTTATGTTTTTTGATTTCAATGCGATTTCACCGCGATTTGGTGAAATCGCATTTAGTGAATTACAAACATTGTATGTTTGTAATAGAAAAAAGTCGGGACCGCGATTAAAAAATTACAAAAATGACGTGATTTTCGTAAAATCGCGTTTAGTGAATGAGGCCCCTAGAACAGGGCACTCCCCATGCACCCCTATATGCAGAATGAATATCTGTGCCCTGGATTGCTTAGCCAAATCCTTAAACTAAACAAAAGATAGAATGATAAAGGGCAGCGCTGGGAATAACTAAGTATTTAGACAATAAAAACCAGATGGATATAGAATATAATATAAAAAATTGCATTTTTCAAACAATTATATATAATATATAATAAATAATGTGACATAAAAATCCTTTTGAAAAAGGAGCATCTCCGAAACGCGTCAAGTGGTGACTGCACACACCGGACGGCAGGACTCTAGGCATCCAAACTATCGGCGCAGCAGACTTCTCATCTCCAAAGGACCGGACTATACTTACCATCCCTTCCTCGTGTCCCCGCTACCCGTGGTAGAGACGTCTCCACGTGGTGTCGGCAGGTCGGTGTTTACATCTGCTGCTCCCTATATAAGGATTGTTTCTTTGTCCACCTCCGTTCTGTGTTTTTTAGATTGTTATACATTTTAATTATTTTTCAATAAAACTTGATGTTTTAATACACACTACGGTTTTGCTTTTATTTCTACTTCTACGATCTTTTAGTGCATATTTATTGATTCATATTTATTTGTTTTATGATAATGTTTTAAATATACACTGCGGTTCTGTTTTCTCTTTACAATATGATCTCTAGTGCATATCTACTGATCTTTTGTTTAGAATAATAATTCTCCACATATTCGTTATTTTAACCATATATTTTTTCTATTTGTTGGTTTATCTTTTTGGATTCATGGTTCTCCGGAGTTCTCAATGATTTGAATACCACTACATCAATCCCATCATCCCTTCCTGTATATGCCCCTGTTTAGGGTACATGGACTGTTGATGTTATAGTAGGGACTTTCTATTCACATTTGTATATATGGATTTTTATGTCACATTATTTTTTATATTTTATATATAATTGTTTGAAAAATACAATTTTTTATATTATATTCTAAATCCATCCCTGGTTTTTATTGTCTAAATATTTAGTTATTCCCAGCGCTGCCCTTTATCATTCTATCTTTTGTTTGGTATATATTTTTTAAGGGTGGGGACCCTTGAATGATTTGAGGCTGCTGCAGGGTTTTAGCGCTTTTTCGGTGGTACATCCCTCTTTTCTTTAAATCCGTAAACTAGCCATAAACTAGGCGATTAGCGGCCTGATCAGCCCATAATCGCTCTAGTGTATGGTACAGATCCATTTTTGAAACGCCAAATAAACACACCAGAAACGCTCTGCTGCAATTATTTGATCTTTTAGCATGTTTGAATTAAATCGGGAGAAAGCTCCCGATATTGTAAGGGAGCCAATCAGCATGCTGAATGGCTCCCTATTCTTCAGAGCTGCTGCTGTTTTATATCTATGTACAAAGTTGCTCTAACAGCTTTGAAGATATACTTTAAAGCTGTCAGAGCAGCATAGCACATAGATATACAGCAGCGGCTATTGCATGCAGTAATACAGCTAAGAATCAGCCGAAGCTGCGCTTCTCACAGGCTGATCCCTGTCGGCACTACTCTCTGCAATAGCCGCTGCTGTATATTTATGTGCTTTGCTGCTCTGACAGCTTTAAAGTATACCTTCAAAGCTGTCAGAGCAGCTTTGTACATAGATATAAAGCAGCTGCAACATAGCAAGCGCTATCCCCCTCCCCTCTTCTGCTAGGAATTATCGGCCCCAGCAGGAGAGGTGTATGGTGCCGATAATGGGACATTTCCCTACCGGGAAATCGTCCCGTTTATCGGCCCACCCACTGCTAGGACTGATAATCGTACTAGTGTATGGACAGCTTTACTGTACTTTCTGTATTTAAATAACTAATTCCAACCCACCAAGCATCTCTCACACACATGGCGAGTGGGATCATCTCCCGTGCAAAGACAGGATTCCGCATCAGATGGATGCAGATCGAGGCAAATATCCATGTACTACGTGTGCGCAGTACATCCTGACAGGCAATTTCAGTGCACAACCTATGAAAATGGCCTGTTATGCATTTAAGATCCAGCCCTTTGAGACTAAATCCCATTTCAATTTGAGATCTTGGCTACCGGTATATAGGTTAATAACCTTTTTTTTTTTTGGGACGTGGACCATATGGAATAATCAGGGCATACTCTGGTTTGGTAGAATTAATTCCCTTGTCTTTTCTATCTTTTCAAACCGTCACAGTCTATGTTCCTTCCTCAGTCTTCTCTAATCTAGAAACTCAATGTTCTTCTATTATTTGGAATGAACCTCTCTGAAGTAGAATGAGTGGAAACACCGGTTGTGAAAACTGAAAGGCCCTTTATGTATTTTAAAGAAAAAAACTATTAATAGCTTAATAGAATATATTGCTAGTCTACTGAATGACCCAGTGGCAAACATCCATAAAATATGGACCCCCTGGTACCAGCACAACAATGCCCCTCTACCTTGCTTTATAGAAATTGGCAGGAAATGGCCTTTCGTTGTTGGAGCAGGTCTCCTCACTTTATATGTCTGTATTTGCTTTTTGCAATCGCCCCCTTACCTTTCCATAAATATTCAATGAAATCCAGACAGTTATAAAGTTGAATTATTAATTTGCCCTCATTAGGAAAGGCCGTTTGGCACTATTGAACTGTTCTTTTACTATATTATGCCTAGCATTGTTATTTACATTTACTGCACATGTATAATTGTTGTGACTATGTATGTGACAAACATATCATTTAAAAAAAGGGGAGGGTGTAGAATGCAAGCTTTTCAAAACATTTAATAGAATTTTTGGATTTTTACAATATATTTATCATGTTTCCTACTTTTACAATTTACCTCCTATATTAGCCCTTTATTTCGTGGAATTCAATGTATTTAAATAATTAAACTGGATTGCGTGCGTGTTACTAAAATACTGACAGGATTACGCATAATCTGCACAGTAAAATGAAACGCATTTCCTGCATACAATTTAGATTAGGTTTTCATACAGTTCATTGAAATTGACACGTATTTGCCGTCTCATTCGACCGACTAATGAACCATGCGTAATTAGCTGGTTCTGGCTGCTACAGCAATGGACAACTCGCACCTGCTCACAGACGTACATTTACTGTTAACAGTGCTAACAGAGGCACATCCCAAACCAGAACGGTACCGTCCGGAACGTACCTGGTCAGCGCCGGCCATGGGACCCGGCACTCGACGCACCGCCTCCAAAAGCCCACCACTCAATCTTATTGCGCATGCGCATGGAGTCCCATGCGCACTATGACCAATTTTGGCTTTCATAACAGAATGGATTACCGGCGGCGACCTCTGTATCCCTCGATTCCTGTACTCCTACCAGCTGTAGACAGGCAGCAGCAGGGGTAACAGAGAGGGTTCCGTAAGCCATCACTGCTTGCACCTGTAGATATAGAATCGGGCTTCTTAGTTGGCCAATGCATGTTAAAAAGCCGGCCGCTAGCCAGTGTTACATGCATAGGGAGAGTCAATGTGGCATAACCGTTCTGATGCCTGCACTGTTAGGCAGCGTTCCCTGCTCCTGGCTGGGACTCAGTATAGTTTACCCTGAGGCAGACGGAAGTGGCACAGGATGAGGCAGGGTATGTCTATTACCTGACTAGCAGCTGTTACACTGAAAAGATCGCTGTTGTTGGGTGTCCTGCAAAGGAAAGCATGGATGGGCAGCACATCCCCACTGTAACCCTGGTTTACACCGCCGCCTGCGTGATCACAACTGCTGCTGTGGTAAGGGACAA
The DNA here is from genome assembly GCA_011038615.1 of Limnodynastes dumerilii. Taxonomy (NCBI): domain Eukaryota; kingdom Metazoa; phylum Chordata; class Amphibia; order Anura; family Limnodynastidae; genus Limnodynastes; species Limnodynastes dumerilii. Next base: position 113,992 of record WWET01001944.1, on the reverse strand, counting down.
CATGTTTTTAGGGACAACTCCTGCAGTACATCTTCTTAGATTCACACCTAAGATTTCTCTGCTACCTGATGACAACACAGTCGTATTAACATGATACACGTTCATTATAATCCCCAGTTATCAAAGTATTGGCATAAAGTATTCCTTGCTCACAACAAACTTAAGCCATCTGTTAATAATTAATATGTACATTCTCACCTGCAGGAAATAAATCTAGTCACCCCATTCCAGCTATACATGAACCCTGACCTAATCTTCCAAAAATTCCAGGTGAGTCAAAATGTATTCATCATCTATGTAGTGTTATGTAAAGAAAAGCAAATGAGAACAGGAGACTTGAAATATAAGATAAGTCACATTGCCAATAGGCATGTTGAGCTTACTCTATCCAAAAGCAACAATGTCAATAACCATCTGATAGAATATTGAAATGTTGACAAATACTGTAATTAAAATTACAATAATCCTATTCAACACTAATGTGATATATCAGCAGCAGCAAACAGGACACGAGTCAACAGGAATGAAAACAACTTAAATATGTTTGTCTATATAATGTAGTTAACATGCGAGAACATGCGGAGGCTAACATATGGATTTAGCACTGAATTCTGGACCCATGGTGTTAGAACAGGGTTGCTGATTCTCTCGGAATGTCCGGGAGACTACCGAAATTCGGGCAGTTCGCCTGGGAGAGCCTTCAAATCTCCAGCAAGTGACTTGAGGTTTCATGAAAACCATGGCCTCAAGTCTTGCCACCCTGCCCAGCAACACTAGTATACTAGTCCAGAAACTAAAATGTTTGGAGTATGGCAGCGCTGGGGCACTGCAGCCTAACAAAAGGGAATTAAGAGGGTCCTACACCCTCTCAAAGAACTGTAAATCAATCAATAAATAAAACCCCCTTGAAAAGCGCTGTGCAGGAATAATAATAATAAATTAAAATAAATAGAAGACAGGTAGTGCATGTAAATATCCACAAAGGAGAGACAGTCTATGGTGTAGCTCAAGGCTCCCCGGGAATATCATAAGAAACCGGGAAAAAAAGGAAACAGTTAAAAATTATTTAATAAAACAAATAGTAAAGATACATATAAATATTAAAAAACAGATGTACGATATATGAACACACTAACTCCGTACCCGTCGATAATGGATGGTAAATGAAGGTCCAAAGAGTAATCTGCTGCCTTAGATGTAAGAGCCCGGGAACGTCCTGGATGGAGAATGCTGCAGCGGGGGAACCTCAAGCAGAAGTCGGCGGGAGGTGTATGGTGCTTCGGACACGCTGGATCACCGGGCTGACGCATTTCAAGGGGGTCGCCTCTTTCTCAAAGTGGTGATCGTTTGAAGTAGGTGAGTATTTACAAGTCCTCAGGAGTTCTGATTGGTTGCCTCCGGATTGCACACCTGTCTGCTATTTACAACTCAAGACATGCGTGGACCGCATACTAACCCTGTGGTGGTTTTAAACTATTTTATAATAAAAAACTTTGTATACTAGTGTTGCTAGGGACAGGGAGGGACTTGATGACACAATTTGCGCCATCAAGCCTTGTCCCGATCACTATTTCAGCTAAAAACAGATAAGTATTAGACGGGACGGGGCTTAATGATGTGATTTGATTTGCCCGTCATTAAGCCCTGTATGCATCTCTAGCTTCCCTGCGGGATCTCCCGGAGGGAAGCTGGCAAAAGTCGGAAACCCTGTGTTAGAGTGTGAAGGATAAGTGTTGAACAGTATGTTAGGTTAGGAGGAGCAGCATGACAGTTCCTGTCTGATCTTGTCAATCTTACACTTAAAGTAAAGTAGAATATGTTCTGAAAAGGAAGAAAGGGTGGTTAGGTACTACTGTATATCTAATGACTAAAATTTAAGAGGTGTACTGAGGAAAATAAATATTTATGATATATTATACACACACACACACACACATAATTCATACACTTAATAGAGACCCAGGGCCAGATTTATAAAGTTGCATGTTTGGAAATGTGAAGATGTTGCCCATAGCAACCTATCAGATGCCAGCTGACATTCTCTAGTATGTAATAAGTGAGAACTGGAATCTGATTGGTTGCTATATGCAACCTCTCCACTTTTCCAAACCTGTAGCTTTATAAATCTGCCCCCCCCCCAGAGTGTTGTTCTTGAGGACTTTTTGGATCCTAATTGGTCCGACACAAGAAATCTTAAAAGTAAAATTCAAGGCCTTGGGCGCTGATGAAAGGTGGTGGATTTTGCACAGGAGGGCTTAGTAGAGGTTTAAATGTACAAAAGTGGCACTTGGGGTTAGAAACCGGAGTAGAAATGAGAGATAGAAAGTAGATATCTCTATTGTTGAGATAGATTGTTTGGCATTGGTCAGAGCATTTCAATAAGTGTTGGTATAAGTTAATGACGTTCTGCTTTGTGGAAAGAGTCTATTAAGATTTTGTGTGTTGTTAATGTGCCATAGCTGACACTGAAGTAGTCATGGTGCAAAAGGGGTAGCTGAAGTGACAATCAAAGGCAGCTTCTAGAGTTTGGTTAAGGTGTGATACTGCCACATCAGGAGAGTGGAAATTAGGAATTGTAAACAGTATTTAGACAGACAGCGTTAAGATGTGTGTATAAAGGTTTAAATCAATTACCAATCTAGTCTAAAGCGAGAATGAATATATGAACCTCTGCAGATATTAAATCTAAACACTTGCAGAAAGTAATGCATTTGCATCAATAAGGCCTAAAAGTATGCGTATCAAAATGATGAGAACTTTTTGTCACACAATTATAATTAACAGAACACATAAAATATGTCTAATACTGTTTGCCCCTTCTTAACTACCATCATTTTGACTAAATACTGTGGGCTTCTAGTCATAGAATGAATAATAAATAAATAAATAATAAATCACAAATAATCTCTACCATCCACAGGTCAGTTACCCCAAAAAAGTGGAAAGGCTACATATAGCAACTAGATTCTAGCTAACCCGTGGATTAGTATATCTGACCCCTTGTCTTCACAATCTAGTCATTTGTCAGACCTGTGAGTTTTCTAATCAAATTCTATTAGTTAACATATCAAAACTAACACTTAACACGATATTAAGTAAACTTTGCAATAGATTTTAGCGTTAAAACCTAAAGTGAAAGTACATTTTTAGTTATGTCCAACGTATTAACCTTGGTGAGTTTAGCTAGAATGTACAAATTAAAAAATTAAGATCTAAACAAATACTAGGAATATTACGTTGATAATAGGTTGTGGTTGTCCAGGTGTATTTTGAATTGTTGCATAACAAGCTTTTATAATATGTAATAGTAAGTATCAATGTGATCAGAAATCACTAGCTTCTGCATGACCATTGTCACATTAGTTTATTTTGTATATGTTTTTCTGATTATTATCCAGGTCATTTATTTACCTTCTCTTTTTCAGATTTGGAGATTGGTAACCAACTTTCTCTTTTTTGGACCACTGGGGTTCAGCTTCTTTTTCAACATGATTTTTCTGTATCCTTTTTCCCCACTGGCAGAGATCCAACTTTTCTGCTAAACTTAGGTCTAGATTTATTAAAACTTTGCAAAGGAAAAATGGAGATGTTGCCCATAGCAACCAGTTTCTAGCTCTCACTTTCCCATTACAACTACAAGAGAATGTTAGCTATAATCTGATTGTTTGCTATGGGCAACATCTCCACTTTTCCCTTTGAGAAGTTTAGTAAATCTAGCCCTAGGTCTTAAATTACAAGTGGCATTGGCTTTTTGTAACCATTTGACCAAAAGAAGTCTTTTCCTTCTTTTAGAAGCAGAGCAGGAAGTGGGTCCTTATGAATGATCTTGAAATGAAATTTCATTACACTGCTTATAGTTTCCTTTACAGAGGACTGTCCGTAGGTACAGATACTGCAGATTGTTGGAAGAAACCTCCTTTAGAGGCCGCACAGCAGATTTCGTTTTCATGTTTCTTTTTGGAGGGCTTCTCCTCACAGTATCCTTTTAAGTGATATCTTAATAAACTGTGGAACAGGCATATTAAGGACCCTAATAAATTCCATTAATCAGGATTCTCCTCAAGTATAAATAGAGGTGTCAAATACCATATAGATATCTCTAATTCAGAAAATTAGCTTCTTAACATCTAAAGCCCAAAAAATGTAAGTAAAACGGAAAACCATATAACCTTTACGAATACTAGAGAAAATTCCCCAAACTAGTGCTCTGAAGTCATTTTAATATCAAGTAACTATTCTGAATATGAATAAATTTAAACAGCAATAGTTATGAAAATATACATTAAGTGGGAGATTTAATTAAGTGTAAGGTACTTTCAATGCCCCATGGCAAAATTAATGTTCCTCTTCAGTTGTCTTAATTCTTCATAAAACTGATATATTGTGCAAACATTCTGCAGTGATTTTAAGTATTTAGAGAACATCTATTATCCTGTCCTTAACACGAGACAGCTTTCTGGTCTTTTTGCAGGCCTCTCGTTTATGGGTGAGGCACTGAACCTGATGTTGTTATATATTTGGTGTCGCAGAAACGCTTTAATTCAAATTAACCTATTAGGCTTGACAATTCGGGCCCCTTTTTTTCCTTGGCTGATTATGGGCTTATCCTTGCTAAAGGGGAGTTCCAGCCTTCTTGACTTCCTGGGTAAGATAGTAATCACCTATTTAGTTTAACAATTCTAAATCTGTAAAATGATAATTTTAATGAAACAATTTATTCACCTCTCAATATTTTCTATTCTTATCAGGCATTACAACTGGGCACATATACTTCTTTCTAGAAGATGTTTTTCCAAACCAACCTGGTGGAAAAAAGCTATTAGTTACCCCTGCAATTTTGTGAGTACCATAAACTAAGATAATGTGTTGTACTCATTCCAGACCTTTGTTTATATTTCCAGATGGCAGAAATTCAAATAAGAGGCAATAGTTGGCACATAAAACATTTTCTGCAGACATTCAGTCAGCACATCTAGTTCTGCATAATGTCCTACTATAAATATTCATATCTATTTACAGCAACATATACTTACTTTACCATCTACATAGTTGTCCCCGATTCGGATAGCTCGTTATTCAAATCCTGTCGAGAGAATAAAAGTTATCATAGTGGCAAGGAAACAATCTAAGGAAATGGAATAGGTGTTAAAAGACTTAGAGGAAGCAGTCTCATTACCATGTAAAAAATCAGTAGTTTAGTGGTTTTATTCATCGCACATTAAGATGTCAGTGTTCAATTTACTAACATTTTTCTGTATTCTCCAGAAAACAAGTATTTGATTATCCTCAAACCGATTCGAACTACAATCCATTACCAGAGGACATTGCAAATGACAATCAAGCTCAAGTTGACCATGATTAAAATTCACTACTATGGAACTCATGTTTCCTCTACAACACTAAATATGTGTAATGAATAGATCTTGTTGTAATAAATGCTCTTTCTGGCGATTAACCTGACATTAATAGTTCAGTTTAAAGTATTTAAGGGGATAATGCACAAAATACATGTTTAGCAAAATGATTACGTTCACCATGTTGGGAAGGGTCTATCATTATCCAAACAGTACATATTGGTTGACTCTTTTCTTACCTTTGAAAATTGTCACTTTGCCTCACATCCTAAACAAAAGACGTCACCAATGCTGCTCCGATCCATAAAAGTATAACAACGTTTAAAACAGACATATACGTAAAACACCACCCCAAACAATGCAGAATATTGAGCAATACTTTTATTCAAAAAGGTTTTCTCTACAAGTGCATGGAGCACCTATACAAATTAAAAATAGAACACAAAAAAGCTTTACATATCACGTATACAGGTATAAAGAAGGGCTTGGGACATCTGTCTCAGGTCTTCCGGTAGTCAGGTAGCACTAATGCTTCACACTCTGTACATGGAAGGAAAGGATGTGAGGGAGTCAAACTGAGCAGCATCCAGCTGCTTTGAAAGTGGAATGTGTGGGTCCCACACACCTTCTTATATAGACTCAAGAGGTGCTGGGACCACCCTCCTCTCCTCCACAAATCTTTAGTCTTAATAATTTTTACATTTTTTTTCATTTTAATGGTTACTTTTTGTATATTTATGGGGCGAGGTTCCATCTCCAGGATGTGAACCGCGAGTTTCGTCGGGAGGGGACTGTTTACCAGGCCGGTGCAGTGTTGGCAAGACGTCTCATACGCCTATAGGGAGGAAAAGAGAAGAGGGGCAAGGTAAATGATAAGGAGGTTGTAGGAGTATTCTTAACACTAAGGCAGAGGGTCATGTTCACGGGGAAGTTTTAGTTTACACTGGCCATTGGAAAGAAACATTATATGCTAGATATACTCAAACACTTCCAGCCACTTTGTTTATAAACTACCACCATATAGGCAATTTTTGTATGTAACTCTAAGTTCTAACTGTTCTTTAATTTCTACAGCACTGTTGCCCAGTGCAAGCAGTGTTGTCCCAATAGCAGCAAGTCCTATAGAACTCACAAGGCTCTGTGAGGCAATAAGGCTTACTTCAGAGTATCTGATTACAAGCTTTGGTAATATAACACACGATGTGCAAGTGTTTGTGGCTTAAACACCCTATTTTCACACATTTTATGGTAAATTAAGCACATATGGAGCCTTTTACAAGTGAAACTAAATATTATGCATGGCTTAGATATATTGAAGCACCAATTATGTTTCAAAAGTGAACAATGTTGCAACCAACTCTGCTAAACATACCTGCAATACAAGGGGTTAACAAAAAGTGCCTGCAAATTTGAAGAGAAAGCATTGTTCCCTTCACCAACAATTACAATTAGACATACAGTCAAAAAACGTACTTTACCAACAAAAAGTGTGCAGATCATATAAGGGTAATGCAGTTCCTTCAAGTGCATTTATCTACCTTATAGCTATAAAGGGTTAAGGGCATATTCAATAGGTAGGGATAGTGTGCTCCTGGAACACTAAATGCAGAGTGCATACCAATTTTTCACCTCACACCGGAATGCAGGAAAAATTGTGTCATTCAGTTTAATTTGTGTACTGACTCAATTAAAAACTTATTATTGCTAATACATTCAAATCCTCTATCACCATATTTCATACCAAAGGACTGGATCCAGACTTACCAAATTGAAGATTGCTACGGTATTTTTATAGATAGTACAGAGAGGCTGTGTTAAACCCCTCTATATTATCCAGACTTCCGTGCGGTCTCCATTTAAAGGAAGGACGGTGCCGAAGTTTTAAGGTAGGGTTCTTGGATAATATGGGCCTGATTCAGAGGCTGAAAATAAGAACTTAAAGTCACACCTGGGCTAAACCATGTTGATTTCAGGGGAGTCAAATTTTATTTGTTGCAATAGTATTATAGTTAAAAGGTGCTGTTTTCCAGCTCAAGTCTAATTAGCAGTTTAAAAGTGAAGCTGATCAGGTATCTGTATGCAATAAGTAAATCAAAGCATTCTCCCTGCATGCATAGAATAAAATTAACTTGACTCCCCCTGAAATCAACATGGTTTTGCCCAGGTGTAACTTTAAGTTCTTATTTTCAGCCTCTGAATCAGGCCCTATGTTTGTATGAGTGAGAGGAGTTGCCTCCCCTCACCCGCATGGAAGGCTGGATCGCAGCTGCATTGGAATAATTGGATTCGGTCCTATACTGCCATATGTACATCCAACTTCAGTATGTAAAAAAAAAAAGGCACACACACAAATGAACAAAACAAGCAGATATTTAAAAGTGTAACATGAAAGCAGCTTTTCTGCTACTTTCTAGCTTTCCGAGTGAAAACGCGAGTAGAAAATATAAAAATGACATTCTTACTGCTGTTATACAGCATGAATTTTCGCAATAAAAATGAAGTCTCTAAAGAAGAACAAATTACTAAGTTACTCATGTCTAGGACGTCAATGCACATAGGGAGAGAAAAATCAATAGAATTATAAAGTCTGCAAATTCTGTTGTCTTATTGTATCACAGACATAGTCCATAAGCCCTTCTATCAATTTAACCAATTATATATCCAAGAAAATATTCCAGAACTTTTTCAGTACTGTGTTCCTAATTCACTTAATGGGATTACATATATTTGGAATTATTTTCTTTTTTCTTCGCATTGAAGCCACTGACAAGGATGTCCCTTGAATACCGGTTTTTCTCACCAGGGTAAATAAGGCTCCAAGGAGCTCCATAACCAGCATGGGCTGACCTTTTGGAAACACTAACCACAGGTCTGTACTTTCAAATAAAACATTAATACCATCACTACACATGGCAAAGAATAAAATATAAAAGGTACAAGTCTTAATACTGCACATGTACTTCATAAAGCTACCATCTGAAATATAATCAGTGGCAAGTCGGTTACATTGAACCGCAGCATGCACCAAGAGAATTATATCTACACAAACTAGCAGAAGTTAAATGATTATGTTTAGCATTTAAAGCAGCAAAGCCATCAATAACATTTCACAAGCATATTTTTGGCACCAGTTTTTACGCAATGCCTATCAATATAAAGTATACTAAATCTTGATCAATACAAATGCAATACACTAAAAGCACAATACAGAATATTCTGTTACAAGGGTGGACTCTTGCTAGAGAATTCAGCAATATATCATATTGTGGGTCCTGCTAACAGAGAAAGGAGGGGAACTGGTCTGACTGAGTATCTCAATGTGAGACAAAAGGAGCTAGAAGTTGGGAAGTAAGTGCATAAAGGGCCAAGTACAAGGAGGATTAATCAAAATACATTCCTAATGAAAGTAAGGGGAATTGGGCATGTATGGTGCTACAAAGCTAATGGCAAGCACTGGGAGAAATGTCCAATCCCACCAGCTAAAGTCAAATACCAACACGTCACTTGCAAAGTGCGATAATGATTAAGGGAGCAGCTCCACTGGCTGAAGCACGACAGCAAAAACACGGATAAAGACACATCACTTCATAGGCTGGTGCGCAAAAGCTGAAAAGTCTTCCTCGTGGACGCTCCGAGGAAGTGCCACATTGTTGTCTATATTCTACCCCGACGGGAAGCCCGGAAGGAAAAGCGTATGAAACGACGGTGGCACCTGGTGTTCCTGTCCTGGTCGCGGATCTTCTTTTCCATTTCTGCATCGGTAAGGGTCTCCAGAAGAGGACACCATTGGTCTGCATCACCTGTATTTCGGATGGCAATTTCCACTGTTGGCAAAGGATTTTCACTAAAAAGTAATGAAAAAAATTATATAATTTGCAGGTTATATTATTTTAGTTGATTAATATTAGAAGAACTTATGAAGGTAACCTAGAGAGACACAAACATTGGACCAAAAACACCAAATAAAAATGGACAATGTAGGGGAAAAGGTGCTTATAAAGAGGAACAGAGGACCTTGCTCCTTATCTCCAATATAATGGGGATATATTTAATACAGGATAAATAAAAAGAATACAAAATATAGGGTCAGTAAATACAGCAGTGCAATCATCTATTCCATTAGTTAGTTTTACAGTAATTGTGTAAAGGCAGTAAAATATTTTATATTTTACACACACAACCTCTGATTATTAAAACCTTTGTGACCACAGTATACACATTTTATATCAGTATAGAATTAAAATTAGATCCCTGATCACATGGAGTTATATTTTTTCAAATATGACCCAATCTATCTTTTTGTACATGTATATATAGAAGGGAAAAGGCTTCAAGGGATACTGTGCCAATGGATTATACATGTTTAGTCACAAAATTTATTAAATAAGACCCTTTGTCAACAATGTCTATTGGCAAAAAGCATTTCTGAAAAAACAAAAACGGAAAAAAAAAAAAGTTAATCTGCATCTTGAAGATGCCTGTTTACCAAGGACAGATGGAATGAGCCAGGTCAGTTTAAAAAAAAGCCTTTTGACTACAATAGTGTTCCCCAAAGGACAGACACACAAGTCATATTTTATTATTTCTTTTAAAAGCTTTTATTAAAAAAAAAAAAAAAGCTAATATTAAGGGGAAGCATAAAGTAAAACACAAACAGATAGATATTATATATATTATTCATATTCCTTAGACAAAAAGCCTTAACTGTTTAACATGATCGGGTTTCTTAAAACAACACAAAATTAGAAACCTTTTAAAGTTCACGACACAAACTCTAAAAAGCAGTAAAATTAGGACATTAAAGCTGGAGCCTTAACGGACATGTTCTGTCAGCAATACAGACAAAAACTGTAAATCTCTGAAAAGAACAGAGCATGGCATCTTCTGTGCATGGGACAGTCTATACCGCCTGGTAACCAAAAACAAACCTGTTAATTAGTAGCTCAACCATTTTGTAAGTGATCCCAATCTCACTCCGTGGTGCTGAAGCTGCAGCTAACCACAGGATATGATTGCATATCATATCTATATTTCTTGAGGAACATGTCCATTAAGGTTCCAGCCTTAATGTCATAATTTCATTGCTTTTTAGAGTTTGAGTGGTAAAGTGTTAAAGCTTTCTGATTTTGTGTTATTTTAGGAAACCTTAATCAAACATGTTAGATCGCAAAGTTTTTTTGTCTACAGAACTTCATAGCTTTTAAATTTTATATATACACAAAAATGTCCAGAACAGTGGAATGTCAGCACACGCAATTGACATTATTTAAGCTCTGAGTGGGGTGCAAGGCTGATGAGTCAAAATAACTGATAACTGGCATATAACCAAAACCAGCACTCCAAAGATCATCTAATTGCGAAAGTGACATTTTTTTTATTAAGCTCGCTTTATATTCAGGAGTAAATATCAACCTCCTATTTAGAAAAAATGTAAACAATATAGAGAAGAAAAGTTTAAAATATTCATCTACAGCTAAACCAAAAAAATTACGTTTACATTAAGTCCAAAAATTTTAAATAAATGTCCAGCCAAAGACATCCACATTATAGCACTATGTATCATGTATCTTAAATAATCAGTATTCTCAGGGCAAATAATAAAGCCAGCTGGAATTTAGATTGTGCAAAGTTCACATAGGCACAACCCCAAAATTTCCATAACTACTGAATGAGATGCAAATCCATACTATCAATGGGAGAACATCACCAGGTGCTAAAGGATGGAGCAGAGTATATGCATAAAAATAGAGGCATGGCAAACTTATCCAGTCCTGACGGCCGTTTCGGATGCCACCATCATTGGGAAGTAACAAGAGTTGCAGGCACCTGGTAATGTTCTCCCTTTGTTAATATGGACTTGCATTCAATAGTTTTGGAACAGTGCCTATGTGGACTTCTCCTTCCCTGTTCAGTACAGTGAATTAATCATGTGACATCACAGGGTGTGGGACATTTAACACGGAGCCTACTACAGCCCTGGAGGCAGTGGGGCATATTTTCACAAATAGTAAAGAAACTCATTTTCTCACAAATTTCACCCATAAAGACACTCCCCTGGAACACTGGCCCTGATTTAGACTTAAGTGCTGCATTTTCTGTGCATATTTTTAGTTACGGTTAGAAACTTTATTTACGCAAGTTACGTTGGATGTCAGCACAGAAAACGATTAAGCACAGATTTCAACTCTGAGTGAGATATGCAAGAAGGGGCGAGTTAGTCCTCCATAAGAAGAAGTAAAGAAAAATGAGTGGGGCGGTACATTTAAATAGTCTATTAAGGGTGCTGTTTACAGCGTATGCACGTATTTAAGCACAGACATACGCAAGAACACAAGGTTGTCCTATGGATGCGAATGTCAGCTAAAAGCCGTAAGAACATTGGGAGTATCATGGGGGTTGCCTCGTCACGTTGTTGCACATTTTTGCGAATCACGCGCATGCTTAATTCCCTCTAAAGTCTGAATCAGAGCAATTAACAAAAAAAACCCCTGTACACTGAGCCATGCCTTCCCAAAACTGACAGCAAGATACCACTGTGCTGGAAAGGAAGTGGATAAAAATAGCAACATTTTCCACATTGACCTATTCCAGTTTTGTCATTTTTCATTATTTTTCTATACATTTTGGCATGTAACAACAAAAGACGATTCTCTATGGACGAGTAAAAATTTTATCCTAATATATAAAATTCTTTCTGAGCTACAGCCCCTCAAAGACTATGCCCCCCCTCCTCACAGAAAATCAATGGGTGAATGCCATTTATTGTAGTCAATCTCCATATAAGGATATAACTGTATGTATGTGTATATGTATGTATGTGTATATGTATGTATGTGTGTGTATATATATGTATGTGTGT
>WWET01001944.1:89733-101660 GCA_011038615.1 Limnodynastes dumerilii | reverse complement strand
TATATATATATAGACACACATGCTGTAAAAAAGAAAACCCATCGTTTCAAAACGATACGCAGATTGCGTACAATAGCTACTACGCATGCGCAGTAGCTACTGTTTAGTGAACTACGTCCGTCTATGGAAGACGGACGTAGTTCTGGATCCGGCCCAATGTAGGACTTATTTGGTTAATAAGAAATTCTTTAATCTTTCCCCCCTATGCCTGGAGATATTTATTTCAGTCAACAACATCTGATTAAGCAAAAAAATGGAAAACTATTTATCCTATTTACTTTACAAAGTCTTCTACAAATTATAAGGAATCTCTCTCTCTCTCTCTCTCTCTTTCAGGGGGAGTCAAATTTATTTTCTTCCTTTTGCCTATTGCACACAGATACTGACTTGCTTTACTTTGAAACGATTAGTTAGACTTGGGCTAGGAAACATCACCTTTCTACTCAAACTGTTTGCAACACATTAAATTTGCCTCCCCTGCAATTAAGCATGGCTTTGTCCAGTTGTAAATTTCCACATTTTAGATCAATTCCATTAGTCTAAAAAACAATTCAATACAATCTGCTCTAGTAAAACACTACGTTTACTGTAACAGTAAAAATAGGATCTCTTCCTACCTGAATGCATAAGTCTTCTGGTGCCAACTGAGCTGCCCTCGAATGCTGTATGCAATAGTGGTCACAAATTCGCCACCTAAACCAAGCTCCGAACATAACTTTAGGGCAAACTTCTCGGGGGAATTCTCCTTTTCTGACATGTCCCACTCAAACTGGTCCACTAAGGATATGTTTCCAACGTGGATATTTAGCTGAAGGGAAAAAAAGAAGAAGAAAACCCCAAACCAAGAAGTGAGGCTGCTATCTCCTATTCACCAACACAGCACATGAATCTCAAACACACAGCATATTTCAGACACACCGACAAAAACAGTATATGCCATGCAAAACAGCAGCCAAGAACCAAATCAAGAGTGATAACTGCACAGAAATTTCAATGGTTATGACCCTGTTAGAGGGGAAAAAACATGCATGATTAAAACACAAAGCTAGACATGGGACCTATAGATGACGAGGACTGGTCAGATATGCAAGGTTGTCTGAGAGATGCTACATCTTCGGTGCATCTATAACAGGTCCATTATTACATTTTCCATAGAGTCTATATCACTCCTAGTAAGTTGGTTAAGATGGGTCAGCGCTCGGATGGAAATTGCCATAGGAGTGAAATCCATCCAGGGAATTTTTGGCACCTGTTGTGGAATTGTCCAAGAGTTCTGAGCCTCTGGAAGGCGGTGTGGGGTACAGCATTAGGCACTTTGTCTATATTTCTCCCTATCGACCCTAAAATATGCCTTTTTGGCTTAACATTGGTGGAGACCTTCGATGCAGTAACATACAAATATCTATTTTCTCTGATGTCTCAGGCTAAAGTGATAGTTGCCAGAACATGGATGGCGCCACCCCCCCCCCCCCCCCCATCCCATGGACAGTGGGTTTCATTAGTAAATGATGCTATTGGTCATGAGAAATTTGTTTATATCTCTAGGAAAACACTACACAAATTTTACAAAGTCTGGTCTCCCTGGATGGATTCTCCATACTATACTGAGGCTCTGGGTGAAACTGTCGCCCCCTCTGATTGAAGGATTGATTGATAGTAATCCACTCAGCTCTGCTTCTAGAGACCCATTTGTGGCCCTCTGGTCCCAAGGGGTCAATTGTTCACACTCATTCCATGTGCTAAGGTTTACTTGGTTTGCAAATAATTTGGTCCTTTTTCTCTTATAAAGTAAAACATATTAGGATTAGACTGTTGAATGGTATATTGTAGTGCAATACAATTTTCCTGTATGTGTTATGTTTTGCAGTCTTGTTTTATGTTTGTTTGTATGTTATAATTTGTAAAATGTTCAATAAAAAATACTTGATTTAAAAAAAAATAATAAATAACACAAAGCTAGCCCATGCAAAACATTGCAAGACTGGAAGACTAGAAATCAATACAGTCAATGCTATATGAAAGGAAAGAAAAATAAAAGAGAATGGTCAATAGAGAGACTTTTCTTAGATGTACCTTGATGATGACTCTCTGGTCAGACTGGTCTTCCAGAATGCTGTCAGTGGGATAAGACTCTATCTGCTGTCGGATAGCTGAAGCTATAGCTGGGACAAATGCAAGCGGGTTGAGGTCTAGATCATCACAGAGAATCTCTGCAAACATTTCTGGGGTCATTAACTTCTCTGTTGGAAAAAAAAAATAAAAATAAAAAGAGGGTTTATAAAAAGATTACCAACTGTATTAATTTCTCACATACAAACATAGATGCTGCGTTATTACAAACCAATATCATTAGCTATAACCATAGAAAACACACAAAAAACCCACAACATACTTACTCACTTGTCTCCTAGTCTCTGGATAATTAACTTACAAAATATGACCCAACCAACAGAATTGTCAAGGATGCAACGTTCTTTTGAATCGAGATTTCATGAAAACAAAGTAAAACTTAAGTTTGCTTTTTAAATCTATTAAACGCACAATCATGCCCATAGACCAAACAATACACTAAAAAAAAAAAATAGCTATTGCTCAATCTACCCTCATGGTGCTGGAGGGCTGCAGTACTGAGGGGCATTTCCACACATATCGCATGCTTGCGCCATTATCTTCTAACTGGACGACCTTTTCTTGCACATAATTTAGGCTTACATCCCAAAATCCCTCTCTCTTTTTTTTTCTAAGCACCATGGTTCTACAACTCTTTCACCAAATAGCCAGCACATTTGAACATGTTTTTCTAAACTTCTCAGCCTATAGTTATCAGTCATTGTTTAGTTACACCGGCATCCCAATCTGCTCTGTTTCCTCACCCAAATAACATAGCCCTCTAAGCATCCCCCACTTCCACCCTTATGCAACCCAGTTCTCTGTAATGGCTATGAGTACGGGGCGGATCCACTACAACGTCCGTCTTACACGTTATGGCCGTCATCTGCCGAAATTAGCTACTATGCATGTGTGGTAACTATTTTACATAATCTACGTATCATTTCTTTAAAGACTGCATATATACAATCTGCGTACCGAAACGATACGTAGATTACGTGATAGTTACCACACATGCATAGTAGCTAATATCGGCAGATGACGGCCGTTGTTGTGGTTTCGGCCCTATATGACTATCCTTTAGGCATATTCATTAAAAACTTAGTAATTCTGTACCTCTGAAGAAGTTGTATGGGCACAATATTGTTGGACCTCTGTTGGCTTGGGTTGGATTTTTATGTTGTACCACTGGTGATCATTATTCGTTTAAATATCTGCTGCCTATTTCCTTGAGACGCACCATGCCAATGAAGTCTCATTGATCACGGAACTATAGTTATACTTATGAATACTTGTTACCACTGGGAATGGCCACTGTTGTGATTAAACACTGCCACTTCTATCACGGTTCCTCTTAATCATTGGAGAGAGGGCTTCTGACTGCGAAATCTTCCCCAAATTCAAAATACTGGGCAAGTATCTACATTACCAATTTAATTCCCGGATACCTTTAATACCTTACCCCTGCTGAATATTCTCTATTAGGACATTACTCTCAGTTTGCCTTTTGTCTTTGCAAAAACAATATTTGCCGTAACAAGCTTGCAATTTATTCCTGAATATTTGCTAGTAGAGTGGATTGCTTTTCGGATAATATGTGATTTAAGGTGCACATATATTTCACTTTGTTCCATATCTCAACTCTATTAGTGGTCTTTATAATATTTTGTCATTGTGATTTTGTTTTTTGTATTGAGCTTGTAAAGCTGCTATATTAAAAGTATTAAAATACTTTTCTTTTATATATTCAAGTACAGTTGAGATAATTCAATTTGATAGAATTTCAGGAAAAGGTATTTGTAAGGTGTTAATGTTGATTTGTTCTGTTCATATGTGGTAGCAACAGGAAAGATTCACACTTGTTTAGTTGCTACCTTAGTTTTCCCATTCGGACATTGTATTGTTTCATTTTCACTACTGAACCATTTTTTGTAGTTATTTGAAATAGGTGTTTAAGTGATGCTCTCTTCAAGAAAGGTTTTCTATTTACCTTAACTTAGTATTTTTCTGATTGTACAAGCCCTAACAATATTCTTGTAGTTATTGAAGTAAAAAAATTTCAAGCCAAAAGTACCATTCATGTTCCACGTAAAAGCATCACGTAACTTCTGTCCATCTATTTCCATGTCCAGTCGAATGGGAACTAGCACTTCTGGCTGAGAAGCATTCTCATGGATCACCGCCGGATCATGGTCATCAAAACTGTAAATCAATAAGAAAAACCCTGCTAAATAATTTGATTAAGCTAGGCAATCAGTAAAGGGTTAACTACACTAAGGCAGTCATAGGCAAACATTGGTACTTCTGGAGCTGAAAATCTAAGTCCCATCTTACTTTGCCATACATATAAGCTATGACTATACTGTTGAAGCATAATGGGACACGTAGTTTAACAACATCTGGAGTGCCGAAAACTGCAAGTGCAAAACGCCTTTAACTCAAAATATGTTAATAAACAAAAGTAAGCACACCAAAAGGATCTGCCTTATATTAAGGAATGTGCTACGGCAATAACAAAATGATCAGAGACTTATGATGAAAGAAACTCAAACCATATCTCACCACAAAGGGAAGGTCCTTTTCTTGTCACGACCCAAACGGTTTCTATTGATAGTAGTAGAACAAGGCACAGCATCCAAGTGGTGAGAACTGTTGGGTAGTGTTGGAACCCACTGGCTGTTTCTTTTTGCTTTTTGTTCCCTATAATGGAAATATAATATAGTGAACAGTTATAAAGGGATGTAGATATAGATAGATAGATATTCAATACAGGAAACAAAATAGCAGTTTTTGATAACAGATGTCATACTACACTACAAAACATAACTTTACAATCAATATTAACACTGTATTTACCTGAGATAAGTTGGAGGTTCTGTGCTTATAGAAACAGCTTTATATTTTTCATCATTTCCATCAAGAATTTCCTCAACTTCAGAAGCTTTCAACAGTGTCACACTGGTAGCTAATGTTGTATAGCCATGATCTTTATATGCATAAAAAAATGGAATCAATTAAAAAGACACACCAACATCATACGCTAATTGTAATATAACATTCAAGTACACAAAGTTTTAGGCTATCTCTGATATTGAATCGAATATACCCCTAGTAGTCTTAAACTGGAAAGATAGGCCTATATTTGTTTGGAATATAAGCCCAGGGTTAAACAGAAATTTGAAGCTAAAGGAAATTCAGAAAAAACCTAGGTAAACTTATGGTGTAGTTAATGAATCAAAATGAATGCTTTTATTTCTAAATGCAAAGAAAAACAATAGATATGAAGAGCAGGCGCATCAGACACAAAGTCACTCTGGAAAAGGGATAGATGCCACCTTAGCATAGGCAGTGTTATACTAGCCAATGAATAGATGCAACAGGCCCAGGTACGTTTATATTTTGTTGTCTACCTATGAAGTGTAAGCTTGTAGGCAGGGCTCTCTTACCCACCCAGTCTTGTTAAATTGTTTGTTATAATTGATAATTGCTATCTAATCTAATAGATAAAATAAATACCTTTGCTCAAATGGAATGTTGCAGATATTCTGCAGCATATATCCCCATGCCATGCAATACTACACTACAATATCTAGCAATTTAAAGGTAATTTTGCCATTTCATCCTTATTACCAACTATATCAGGCCTGGTCAACCTGTGGCTCTCCAGGTATTGTGAAACTACAACAACCATCATGCTTTACCTGCTTAGGCATAGACAATATCTGACAAAGCATGCTGGGAGTTGTAGTTTCACAACATCTGGAGAGCCACAGGTTGGCCAGGCCTGAACTATATGATCTGTCAAAAATTCAAAGTAAAGAAAATCAACATAGGCCATGGAGAAAACAGCTGTTAAAGGCTACATTTCTTTTTGTCAAAACGTTTTACGATTAGGAATCATTGCTCCAAGAAGCAACTTAGGTAATGAAGCTTCTTTCTGTGTAGAATTTATATTGGTATCTTTGCGGCCCCCGCTACGTAACTTACGTATCCCCATTA
Organism: Limnodynastes dumerilii; assembly: GCA_011038615.1. Classification (NCBI taxonomy): domain Eukaryota; kingdom Metazoa; phylum Chordata; class Amphibia; order Anura; family Limnodynastidae; genus Limnodynastes; species Limnodynastes dumerilii. The sequence goes on along the minus strand of WWET01001944.1, from coordinate 95,552 downwards.
CGTAAGTTACGTACTTTTTTTTTCCCCAATTCTCTCTCTCTCTCTGGGGGCACGGGCACTGTGGGTAGATAGGTGACACTGATGTTCTGTGCGGCGGCGGGAGCCGGCTTATGGAGACCGGACATGAAACAGCGTGTACGTGCGTGCATGGGTGACACTAATGCAGCAATAATGTCCGTGACCGGACATGTTGCTGTATCAGGGACGGACGGAGATGATGTTCTGTGGCGGCGGGGGCCTCTGGAGACCGGACATGACACGGCAGGGACATTGGGGACACGAGGGGGGAGACGGACGGACGGAGAGACAGCCTCCTCCTTATTATTGTTTTACATAGGCCGCCGCCGGGGGACACACACAGCTGCACCGGAGCGTGGTCGCTCACTCGCTCGCGCCCTCTGCTACGACACACACACACACACACACACGCCCTCTGCCGAAGGAAAAAAAATACGCAAGTAGCGTAACCAGCGGCCTCTCCAGCAGGGGCCGCAAAGATAAACAAGTACCTTTATATTTTGTTATCCAATCAGAGAAGATTAGCCACTGTAAACAATGTACTCCTCATATTATTATTATTATAAATTAGTGAATGTGAGAAGGTACAGAAAAAACGATTATGACCTGAATAATAACATTCAAACCTTGGGACATTTTATGCTAAAATAGACAGCGCACACACACTATGGCCAACAATGGCTTTACTTTTTGTAGCTTGTATGTATCAATATGAAGAATTTGACAATAAGTCTTAATTGAACTTAATTGATCAAATTAACTTGGCATGTGCTAGGAGAACAATGTGTAAATAATACCATGGCTGTACAGTTTATAAACAAAACCCTAAAAAAACAAAAAAAAAACCAATATTTACATTTCTTCCCATGTGAAGAGGCTACAATTTTCTTCCTTTCTTCAACTGTGGCCAAGCGTCTCCAGAGGGAAGGATACCTTTTGTATAGTGAACCTCTAAACATGCGTAGGTAATTTCCCACCTGTGAACAGAAACAAGATGAATGAGAGGCATTTGCCAATATACTCTGTATGCTGATCTTCTTTATTTCAATAAACCAACTATTTCCATATGCATAAAAAATTATCACTGTAGGCCAACTCAGCCTACATTATTATAATCCTTTATAATTCATTATGTTTACGAGCTTGGCTATTCCCCCATTCATCATCTCCCATCGTGTGTAATATGGTATGTCAGTGTTATCATGTATTTATTAAACAAGCAAGTTACTCATAAGTCTCATTATAGATTTTTGTAACTTGATAAACCTGAAGTATAACATTCAGGAATCCTAAAGCAAGATAACACTATGTTCCACTCTTCCCTGCGCCCTCTCCCCACATTATTGTCCACCACTCCTTTCTCTGTGCACCCTCCCCTCTGTCCCTTTGTCTCAGGCCCTGCTCTCCATAGCGAGGACCAAATACGTTTCCCAGCTACGGATCCGAAGTCCCTGGCCACACACCTCAGAGCCGATCATGTAGAATTCCCCATCTTCCTCCAGTTGAAATTTAACCGGCTTTTGGCCGAACGTTTTACTCAGCGCCATAATCATTTTGCCGTCTCCCAGCGCTGGGCCCGCCGCACCGAGCATGCGCGAAACATTCACTTTCCCACTGAGCATGCGTAATACAGCACGCTGCATCCGGGCGTGCAACTGCAACCTAGCATTGTCTCATAATAACAAAGCGCAAAGCAGTATGGTCGGGGACAGGAGTCGGGAAGTCCTAAATAATGTGCTTGTTTACAGTGTAGCATAAACCTGGTTAGTATTTGCTGATCCCACGTTCACATTAATCATGTTTATTTTTAATGAGATCGTTTTAGTTCTTTTATTAAACTTAAAATTGCAGGCGTCTACTTGTGTAAATAGTTATTTTATGTTAACTCAAGTACCTAACATGCAGTTTTACTTTCATGTTTGTGTGGATAGGGTAATGGCTCTTTAACAGCCAATAAACACTTCTTACCTTGAACAGGTAGACCTTTGTTATTGTTATATTTGTTATACTACTTGCTGTAACTGCTAAAATAATCTCATTGATGTAATATATGCAATGAAGCAAGCAAGTGATCAAATGCTAAATGTGATACAGTTGTTTAAAAGGGAAACAAAAAATATTTTTCAACTGTAAATGTAAATCTCATTTTTTATCCTTTACATTCTTGCTCCAATAGCCACACCCCCCTCCAAAAAAAGAAAATGTGAGCAGCTACCAGAAGCTGAAATGAAATGGGTAATTAAAACAGCCATCTAATTCTGGATTTTAATTAAAGTTGCAACTATTATAATTGATGTAAAATTAAAACACTGACTATAGTATTTAGGTTTGTTGAAATATTTCATAATTTGATTTGGACATCTTTTATTTTATACAACAACTTGACAACTTTTTTTTAACTTATCATCTCTGTAGTTTAAGACCTTTAAAAGTAGTATGTGTATTGGGTGTATTTGTTTGTGGTACTTTTTATACTTGCAACTCTTTTAGTTAAACCTATGGGCAAGGGATAATCATGGCACATTTTTCAAACAGAAATTAATAGTAACCCAAATAGGAGAGGACTTAAACTGGTTATGTAAGGGCAGAGCCAGTGCTAGGGTGTTTGGCTCCCCCCTGCAAATTTTAAATTTGTGCCCATCTGTATAACAATTTCACATTATGGTTAATAGAGTATAATGTCCATGTAAGCGTCATAGAACACAATCTTGTAACCACAATAAAATAAAGCTAATCATAGTCACTACTATACAATACAAACAGCCTAGATTTACTAAAGTCAACTTTGTTTGCTTGTTTTTTCCAACGATTTTGAAATCTCCCATTTACTATTGTCAATTCGACCATCAAATCGCCAGAGATGGAGGGTTTTAAAAATCGACGGAGATGAACTCTCTCTGGGGATTTGGGAACATACAAATCTCTGATTTACTATGAGGCGAGTTGCAAAATCAATGGAGATAGGGCTCAAAATCACCAGAGTTAATAGAGGTGGGTGTGAGTGGAGAGTTTGGTGAAATCGCTGGCAATTGGTCTGCAAGTTATGCCTTTAGAAATTAGAAAGGCTTACAGCTGAAGATTTTGCCTTGTTTCATATATGTGTGCTTTCGTAAATGTGCTGCATGCAACATATTACATGGGTGCTGTGGTCATAATTAGGGTCACAGAAATGGGTCCGATAACAGTGGCAGGATGGCGTTAAGGGGAGGATCTCCTCCTGCCACTCTTATCGGACCCTTCTGCATTCAGCCACCGCTGTTGTTTACCCGGTTATACGGCGGCTGCAAAATATTGCTACATAAGGAGTACCGCTAACACACAGGACAGTGTGTTTACTCCCGTCCCATAGCAACCATCACGGACACTGCCCGATCAAAGGGGTGAGTTCTCTCTCTATTTCTTTCCAAATTAATTGAGAATTCTACTACATGCTATTAACCATCTCTGCATAGCAAAAGGCACCCCTCATTCTTGCACAGCATCCAAGTGTAACATTTAACATTGTATATGCAATGGACCTTTTCCTAAGAGAAATACTAAAAAGACATTTTCTACACTTTTTAATTGTTTCAAATAAAATGTTCAAATATTTTTAACTGCAAAATTGTCTCAGTCCTTTTTACTCCTCACAGAAGCGCCCATGCTAAAGCTGAGTCCTGTATTTTTCTTATTGCATCTAAGAAGCCACCTATGTTTATAAAAGGCTGGGAGATGAACTCGTGATATTTCAGAGAACTCCGTCAATTTTGGAAATCCCAAACATAACATATAAAAGATAGAAATCGCTGGAGTTTAACAACACAAATCGCCGAAGTTTGAAAATCGCTCAGCAAACATGCCCCATTGTAAATAAAAAAAAAATTAAAAAAATCTCTGGACAACTACGACTATGTATGGTGATTTAGTAAATTTAGGCCCTAGTCTCCTTTATACAATTCCAACTTCATCCTTATCACCGCCACACAATACAGACTATATATCTTAGGGGTGTGGGTCCCCACTTAGAACGGCCCTATTTCCATAGGAGGCATTGCAATAGATCCACGGAGCACCAAGCTTTCGGTGCTCCGAAGAGTAAATAAAAAAAGTCCCTCATTCCTTTACCTAATTCTAACCCTAAACCTCCCCTCTCACTACCCTAACCCTATCCCTCCTTTCCTGACAACCTGACCCTTACCCTCCCTTCCTGGCAGCCTGACCCTAATACACCATCTCCAGCAACCTGACCCTAATTGTCCCTTCCCTGCAGCCTGACCCTAACCTACCATCTCTCGCAGCCTGACCCTAACCCTCCCTCCCCTGCAACCTGACCCTATCCCTTCCTACCCCGCATGGAGAGGATACTCACCTTACCTCGGTCCGGCGATAGCAGTGGCGGAAGGATATAGGCGGCGTTGGAATCTCTAAATGTGAATGAGTGAAGTATGCCGATCGGCATACTCACCCATTCTTTAAAAAAAAAGTATGAGCTGGTAAGGAACTTTCGGATGTCCCTATTTCGGAATTAGGAACTTCTAGCCAGGTACTGCAACCGATAACTTAATGACAGCCATACTATACAGACGTTATCCTAGTGACCGCTATACCATACAGGACGCAATATAATACAGATTGCATCCTTCTGACCACTGTACAATAAATTTAACATTCTTGTAACCACAATGCAGTTAAAAAAAGGCTTCCTTGGAAAACAGAAAACATTTGTAACCACAATGCAAAAGATTCACAGTCTTGTAAGCGTCTCCAGTAACCCAATCATGTGCCTTCAGCCCCCCAGTATTCCCATCATATGGCTCCAGCCCCCCAGTATCACCATCATGTGTATCCAGCCCCTCAGTATCCCCATTATTTGGCCCCAGAATCCCCATCATATGGCTCCAGCACCCCAGTATCCCCATCATATGTATCCACACCCCCAATATTCCCATCATATGGCTCCAGGCCCCCAGTATCCCTATCATATGGCTCCAGCCACCCAGTATCCCCATCATGTGTATCCAGCCCCATCATGTTTACTTACCTTGTTTCTTCCTCCACTGCGCTCTCCTCTTCTTCCTGCCCTTATGCAGGAAGTTCCTGTATGAGCCACCATAGAGCAGCTGAAAGGAATTTTCCAATCAGCTGCTCTATGTAATGGACGTGGCAGCTCATACAGGAACCTCCTGTATGAGCTGCAAGCCACCAGATCGGGGAGCGTGGGGTTGACTGTCGACGCCTCTCCAGCCTGACGCCGACCAGCACCGCAGCCTGGCGCCGGCCACATCCCCCCCGTGGAGCGAATCGCTCCGGCCCTGAGTGAGTGTGTATTACAGGGGGAGCATTGTTTGTCTGTGTGTGTTTTAAAGGGGGTGCAGTGTGTGTGTATTATATGGGGTGCAGTGTATATCTTGGGTGTATTACAGGGGATGCAGTGTGTGAAATAAAGGGAGTGCAGTGTGTGTGTATTACGGGGTGCAGTGTGTGTCTGTATTACAGGGGTGCATTGTGTGTCTGTGTGTATAATAGGGAGTGCAGTGTGTGTGTCTGTGTGTTTTACAGATGATGCAGTGTGGGTTTGTATTACATGGGGGTGTAGTGTGTGTATGTATTACAGGGGGTGAAGTGTGTGTGTGTGTATCCCAGAGAGTACGTTGACCAGGGCCGGACTGGGACTAAAAATCAGCCCTGGCATTTGAAGCACACAGGCCCACTTGCTGTGGGGTTTGTTCACAACATTGTTACTCGGAGTTTGGTCGACGCATTGTATTATTATTATTATTAGTAGTAGTAGTTATTACTATAACACAAATAGTACTCCACAT
>WWET01001944.1:51474-67530 GCA_011038615.1 Limnodynastes dumerilii | reverse complement strand
AAAAAAAAAAAAAAAAAAAAAAAAAAAAGATGGAGTGACCCTGCTCTGGTGTGTGAGGTTAATACAATACAAAAATATATGGCCAAGACAAAATCTAACCGAAGAAGTCTGTTATCCACATGTCTATACAGTGCAGCATGAAGCCTGGGGTTTGTTTACCTCAAGGCACTGTAAGATAACGTAGTAAGGGACAATTCCTTTTAAAGTCTTCTGGTGTAAATGTAAGTTTTATAAATTCATTGTAATGAGTTTCCAGAAGAAGGCATCTCTGGGCAGTTAAAGAAATCCTGGCTCACCAGACGTGGATAACCTTCCAATACTCGAATCTGTACTGGATCAAATTTCCAGTAGTATCGGCCTCGCAGGAAATATGCAAAACCTAAAGGGATAAAAAGGCAATTATATATAGAGAACTACATTAATATAAATTACAGACATGACGCCAGATCCTGAGCTACGTACGATTGCGTATTTACAGCAGCCGCTGTTATAAAATCGCCTTTTTGTATTTACTGCACATGTGCATGGCAGAAGTTACGCAACATAACTCTAATTGTACGTAACTTTAGCGTAAGTACGAACGAAGGGGCGGGTCATCCATACGACACCTGGAAATATACTTTGGGTGCGAAGGGAGGTATTTAAATTGTACAGCATGGGCCGGGTTAGGCTGTTAAGTACGTTAATTCATTACGTATGTCTGTACTTACGCTTGGAAAAGTTAAGGTACTGTTTAGTAAACGTAAAACGAGTAAACTATGTACGAGCGAGGGGACTGCCTAGGGGAGCGCATAGTACTAATAATAGCGTAAATACTCTATGTGATCGAACGTAAAAAGAACTTAGGTCTGGATCTACCCCATGGGGCATAATCCAGACCCAAACGCAAAAACAAATACTGTATTTGTTAAAAACCCATGCAAATAATATGTACGTAATTAAGTACTTATGCACAATTAAGTAAGATTTGTTAAGTTAGTCCAGCTATTGCCTCCCTTGTAATGCTCCTTTTTATACCAGACAATCACAGTCATTGTCATTTTTACAGCAGTAAATGATACAACCAAACCTTCCCTCCAAATAAATTATTCAGAGCTCTTAATACAACTTTAACATTCAACTGATATTCTTACCCTGCTCATCCTGGAAGGCAGCATTGATGCCTGCAGGTACTCCTCTCCAATCACTCATACTCCGTGAGTGCCCACTTTCTACTCGACGCATTTGAGTGTTGAGACTCCAATATTCTGCGCCTCGAAATAAGTATGTTTTTTTGTTCTTCTCAGTGCCCCACATAAAGGTGGCATCCACATTGGGTACAGACAATCCAAGCTCTGATATCTGGAAGGGACCTGTGGCTTGTAGCTTTCCATCGAAAACCCAATAACGCGAGCCTGGAAGACACATACAGGACATTGACCACCATAAGATAAAAATAATGAGCTGGATCCAGAACTACAAAATGTGTGTGTGGAAAACTGAAACATTTTCACTGTGCTTGCATGAGTCAAAGGTTTCCGGCATGGATCTAGATCCTCATGATCCAGGCTTCAGTACCAGAAGCCTTTCCGAAGGCAGGACAGGATGACCCGCCATGTATACAAAGTGTCCAGCCATGAGCAAAAGTTTTGAGAATTACATAAATATACATTTTCACAAAGTCTGCTGCATCGGTTTTTATGATGGCAATGGGGTAGATCCAGAACTACGTGTGCCGTACGTTTATTAGCGGAGCGTATTTTCGTACACGTAAGTTCGCTACACTTCCCTCGGCACACCCCTTGCACGACGTATTTTGTCAAATTACGCGACCCAAACCCTACCTTAACTTTTCCTAACGTAACAGCATATGTCCGCTAACGGACGTACTGACTACGCGAACGTACGCAGCTTAGCACGCCCATACTGTACACTTTAAATACCACCCCCCGCCTACTTCACGTAAAACCCACGTATTGTTCACTAACGTAAATTTGTCACGCCCACGCGTAAGTATTTATGTGTGACATACGTGAATCACCCATACGTTCTAAAATACGCTACGTGAATGTGCGTATTTTTTGTGGTGCGCATGCGCAGTGCGTTCAAATCTGCGAATTTACGTGTCCGCCACACGTAAATTTGCGGAAATGCGTAGTTCTGGATCTGGCCCAATTTGCATATAAAAGGGCTTCAAGGGCAAGGACATTCCTGCTTGCAAGAGTGCACCTAAATTAACCATTTATCGGATCATCAAGAACTTCAAGGAGAGAGGTTTAATAGTTGTGAAGAAGGCTCAGGGAACCCAAGAACGTCCAGCAAGTGCCAGGACTGTCTCCTAAATTTGATTCAGCTGCGGGATTGGGGCACCACCAGTGCAGAGCTTGCTTGGGAATGACAGCAGACAGGTGTGAGTGCATCTGTATGCACAGTGAGGTGAAGACTGCTGCCCTTCTTGACACCAGAAAAGAAGTCACTTCTCTACCTTCAGTCCTATGTCATGCCTACTGTAAAGCACTCTGAGACCATTCATGTGTGGAGTTGCTTTTCAGCCAAGGGAGTGGGCTCACTCCCAATTTTGCCTAACAACACAGCCATGAATAAAGAATGGTGCCAAAACATCCTCCAAGAGCAACTTCTCCCAACCATCCATGAACAGTTTGGTGACGACAATGCCTGTTCCAGCATGATGGAGCACCTTGCCATAAGGTTAAAGTGATAATTAAGTGACTCGGGGAACAAAACATTGACATTTTGGGTCCATGGCCAGGAAGCTCCCCAGACCTTAATCCCATTGAGAACTTGAGGTCCAATCTCAAGACGGGCGGACAAACAAAAACTCAGAAATTCTGACAAACTCCAAGCATTGATTAGGCAAGAATGGGCAGCCATCAATCAGTATGTGGCCCAGAGGTTGATTGACAGCATGCCAGGGCGAATGGCAGAGGTCTTGACTCTACATAAACTTAATCTAATCGTCAATAAAAGCCTTTGACACTTATGAAATGCTTGTAATTTTACTTCAGTATACCATAGTAACATCTTACAAAAAGGTCTAAAAACACTGAAGCAGCAAACTTTGTGAAAACCAATACTTGTGTCATTTCCAATCTTTTGGCCATAGCTGTACGTTTGGTGATGGGGGGAGGTATGCTAACTGTTCAGTAAGGGCTTGGTTAAGCCCTTACGTACAATCCTTTATTACGCATTTGGGGTAGGTGCGTAATATTTAAGGTAGGATATGGAACTCCTTACATGTGAGGGGAGTGGTCTCTGCTGCCGCTGAAGTGGTTATAATTGTAGTGGCAACTGACTTCTGGATCTGGCCCAATATTATGCTGTTTAAATAGTCATGTAGGATGTGTGAATATACTGAATAAGGCGAGTGTACTCTTTTTCTGTTCATTTGTGAATTTATTACTGCTCATCCTACTGATGGCTTTTTTTAGGAGAGTGCCGGCCTTCTCATTTGTGTGTGTGTTTTTTCCTTCTGCACCTTGTGGACCATGTGTTGGTTACCTGACTGTCAATACCCATATCATTTGCTCTGACTTATTGAAATATTGTGCCCTGAGGTTTGCTCCTTCAGAGGGTAGTGATTGTGTCTGGATCTGAAAGATGCTTCAATATTTTCTGTGCCCCAAGGCTAATATAACTGAGTCTCCAGTGTGCAGACACACAGCAGAGATCTAAGAATGCAAGGAGATCCACAGACTTGCCCTAGCTTGTATTATCACACGAATAGCCACCACACAATGTAACCACAAAAACTAAAAACACCTTTATTTATGGCCATTTGTGCATCTACTCTTAACTTCTTATGCCATAAAACATAATAAGCCTCATTACTGCCACTGAGTCACATGAAAACAACTGTTAAATTCAATTAATTTGTAGTAAAATTAGCTATAGTAGAATTCATAGTTTTTATTTAGAAGTTTTAAGAAGTTTTATTACTCTGTCTGTTGTTTAACAATCACTCTAATCCTTTGCAATAGTTCCCTATAGTGTTTACCTCTGAAAAACCAAATATTCCCAACAGAATCTTCAAGCGCAGCATCTACGGACTCAGGAATTCCTTTCCAGTGCCGTGAAGCTAAGGCTGGATATCCACTCTGTAGCTTCCCTCCTCTCAGACGCCAAACATATCCATGTCTGAAGAAGAAGAGCTCTCCACGAATTGTGGATACAGCATCGAAATCTGTGGAGCAGGCATCTGGCTGCAGGCAAACAAGTGAAAATCTATAATTAAGCTGTCAAAAAAATATCACATCTACTAAATGGTCTATTAACTGTGTTCACATATATTTTAAAATGGTAATAAAATATATCTCACAATTTTGCACACTGCACAATTTATTTTTTGCACACTGCATAAACACCATCCCCAACATTTTGTGAATTATGTTTGGATGCTTAAAAGCTAACACAATAGTTTAATAAATGGACTTAGAGACGACTTAGACGTAGTGACTACCTGTGGCAGGTGCAAATGTTTTGCCATAAACTGTGTATACTTACATCTGTGTTCAGGACTGGCTCTGGTGCAATTGCATCAGAACACCCTTACTATGCATTGATTATCTGCCTCCATCCCCTCCCTCCCACAAAATGGGCCTGATCCAGAGCTACGCTGGCCGCAAGTACGGTGTCACTTTTCCTGTGTGAGCGTCGTTACACACAATGACCCTGGCTGAAGGCTACCCTGGCTACCCTAACTTTAGCCGGCGTAATTGTGTGTAACTACGCTGACACAGGAGCGTAATCTGACTAACCCAGCCCTACCCTCCTAGTTACCCTCCCACCCATCGCCTAGCTTCCGTAACTCCCAGAGCCACGGATTACGCCGGACTAAATATGCCCGGTGCATGCGCAGAACGGCATTTCTGCCGTTCTTACGCAGCCATCCGCCGTAACTCTTCATCAGGCCCAACGTCCTTAAGATTGTGTGGTGACTTGTGTTTGTGTCTGGATTGCAGTTAATTGTGTTTGCACTGTTATATGAGCATAGGTAGCACAAAATAATGCGTGCGCAAGTAAGGAAAAGGGAGTAGGTTGAGATCTTGATCAGTCCCACTGATTTCTCTGGCTACCAGCATAATGCTCTAGTTCCTGGGGACATGCAAACATTACATTGGGCCCATTGGACACAATGTCCAATTATCTGGGTAATCTCCACAGCTGATCATCTAGTAATAGGTCAGTGTCAATTGGTACAGCAGGCAGACTGAGCAATCCAACTGTTATCCCAAATAAGTCCATGCCATGTATTAAAAGATAATCAGCTGATAATGAACTATTGTTATTTTTTGTGTGCTTGTATTTCCCAATTATCAGTGGGCCCGATTCAATTCAACATGAAGCCCACGTTATTTTGGTTGTGAAGCTTGTGCAAATTTTTATCGCAGATTTTTATACATACCACATAGAGGTGTGTATAAAAATCTGCAAATTTTGGCTACCATAATAACTGGTTTTAAGCGCAATTTGCTTCGCGTTCAATAGAATTGGGCCAAATATGTTGAATTCTTGACTTAACATTTCTATCATATTAATATTGATATTGCATATCATACAATAACTGACTGCAATTTCCTCTTCTTTCCTTAGGAGAATATATTTATGTATGTAATCACATATATGTAGTATTTGATTATTTCAGGTGCATTTTTGACCTCTACAGTGGGAACTTGCTGAAGCAGATGCAGCATTCTACTAACCTCTGAGTATGGTATCTCATTGCTCTCATGTTCTGGCTGGTGGCTTTCCGGCCTCAGGGTTGGAGCTGTGGTTGGAGGCCGAGGAGCGCCATATAAGTACTGGATGCCTTGCTTATCATCTGCACTAAGACTGAGTGGATATCGGAAGGTATAAAATGGAGACATCAGAGACTTGGATACTGTGGAATGTTGCAAACCTAACACATGGCCAAATTCATGAGCAGCTACTTGTAGAAGGTCTGTCCCTACAATAGACAATTAGAAAGATACAAAGACATTACATAAATTAAACATACAGTATAATCAGTCATTGCCTTATGTAGCCATATGTTCTCTGTTTGTTTGTTAGTTTGTTTTTCCAGGAAACGCCTACCTAAACTGTTTCCAATGGTCCAAGCTTCATCGTAGTCAAAATGTACATCCCCTTCACGGTGTGTTTTTGGAAAGAAAGCATGTGCAAGAATGCCCCCAGGACCATCAAAAGGCAGGTTGTCTCCATGCCAGTATCTGTAAAGTGTATTAATATTATAGGTTATGTCAACACTATTGTGACCTACTGGTGCCTCAGCTGACTCCAGTTATGTGACAATCTGCATCTATTGTAATGTACCAAGACCATCTATGGTAGACTTAAAAAAAGGTGATTTCGAGGCAATGGAATAAAGTGCTAAGAACAGAAGAGTACTAAGCAAAGTACAGTGGTACAGTGGTACTATATGGCAGAGCTTAAATATCAATAGGAAGCTGCCATAAAAATAGAAAAGAACCTCAGAGCACCAAATGCAGTACCAGCAGCGAGCCATCATGGAAGACAACCATTGCTTTCACAGCGTCCCATGATTTACCCCAGTGAATCCATACTGCTTTTGGGATCCTGTAAATTGTTTGAGGGTCCTGTGGTCAATTTTACCAAAAGGAAAGATGTCAAGTCAATATATATATAATTGGTGTTATTGTATTTTTAAATATGTTTGCAATGATTTTGAGGAAAATTCTCTACTTATGTCATTTAGCCCAAAGATATTGCTTTAAATAAAAGGTGTCAGACCTGGTTAAAATAAAAGTATGGCTGATACATTCTTACAATCTTGCCCAGTTGCCCTGTGTACCACTAGACTGCGGTCCATGTACCTGTGAACCCATGTTCTACACCAGTGCTCCTCAACCAGTGTGCCACAGAACGTTGCCAAGTGTGCCAATGCCTCCAACAGGAGAGCACTGGAAGACCTTGCCTTAAGGAAATAAGGGGATACTGGGGAGGCTGCAGAAATTACTGGAGAGCTGAAGACACATGATTGGTTATACTAGGCTTCAGACACATGAATGGGAACTACTAGGGAGGTTGGAGACACATGAATGGGGACTACTGGAAAGGCTGCACACTCATGATGGGGGCTAACATAGTTAAATTAGTTATAAGAAAAAAAGTTATTAGCTGCAAATTTAAATTTAATTAAATAAAAAATAACAGTTAAATGTAATATCTGTGTATGCACTTTGTAATTCCAGCTTTTTTTTGTATATTTTGCTTTTGGTGTGCCGCGGAATTCTAGGAAGGGCTTAGGTGTGCCGAGGGTGAGAAAAGGTTGAGAATCACATTGTTCAATTTCTACTGAACTTTAACCAGGTAAAAATATGGTTTAAATAACTGATAGAAAAGCTCAGTAAATATTCGCCCCTTAGTTTTTATGTGTGCAATGCTAAGTGTCAGACTTTGTAAACTACTCAAAACTGAACTGCAAACATACCGTGTGAAATCAATAATGATGTCAGCACGCCCTTCATGCACCTCTGTGAATGTAAGAGGGGTCACCTCACTCCATACTTTAAGTGCTTCAGCAAGAGTTCTTCTCACCTTTACTTTACTGATCTGCCATGGGAAGCGGATAATCCTAAAACATCATCAAAAAAACGTTAGAGCTTTTTAGAAGATTTTTTCTTGAACATCAATAATGGAAGTGATAGTTAGTTAATGATATGCTATAATTCTGCTGCTGCTGCAAGTACTTAATTCTCAGTCTTATCAAGGAAGTTTGAACTTCATGTGAGTTTAACCTAACTTACTCCCAGTGTCAATGTTACAGTGCTGAAAAAAAGTTGTAGCTGAACTAAGTTAGAAATTATGCAGAGAAAATGAAAAATACTTTATTTCTTTAATATATATCCAATTTAAAATAAGCTAGTGAAACAAGAAATTGAAAAGCTTTGACTGATTTAAAAAAAATGGGAGGTTGGATATGAAGGTGCTCCTCCTAAAAAAGCAGTCGTTGGCACAAAAAAAGTCCACCAAACCTTAGGATAGAATCAAAATGTAGAATAGTGCTGGGTGCTCAGGGATTGATGTAGTGGGGAATAAATATTAGTTGAATAAGGGCATATAATAAATAAAGAAAAGGCACAAACAAAGGTGCTACAGGGAATATTTTATAAGAACAATTTTGATCCTAAATGATGACTGATTTCAAGTCTACTCATTACTCTTCTCTTTATTACTCGTTCTATAGTAAATATAAGAGAATACAGCATTTAGATTTACCTAATGCCCCTTAAAGCTGCAAATACGTTTTACTACTACACATTGTCAGCAAGGTTTTCTATTGGTTAATATGCAATCTTATTAATACTAAGTTTGTTAACTGTAATCTAAATCAATACAATGGACCGTATTCAGACTTAAGTTTGCTTTCGGTACGCACGGAGCAGCAAAAATCTGCACGTAGGTGTCTAGTGCTCTCCCATGACACTCTCCTCTCACTTACGGAATTTAGCTGGATTCCGTGACTATTGCCCTACCTTAACTTCTCTGTGCGCATCGTTGTGCGGACGTAGCACTTGGACATGCGGAAGTGCCTAAACCAACCCATGCTGTACAATTTAAATGCCTCCCCACACCCACATTGCGTATACGGAGTGTTGTCACGCCCTGTCGTACGGAGTTGTGCAAGTGTGGGAGTCGACTCTGTGCGCACTGAGATCCGAATGATCTCAGATGCGCAACATCTGCCGTGCACATTAGCAGTTCGCAAAAAAAAAAAGCCAACTTACGCACACGGCATGAAGTCTGAATACAGTCCTATATGTGTATGGCACAACACCAAGTATGGTTGGAGGCCCTTAATATTCATCGACCGGAGCCAAAGTTCCAGTTTAGTGCGAACTTAAAATGGTGGTACTTCGGTGGTGTTAGATCGGTATACAGTCTGTTAGCACGCCTGTACATTGTAATACTAAGCGCCACCCACTTACTAGCACAACCCCACCACCCTGTCATAAGTTTTGATTGTGTACTTATTGGGTCACATGGATGCTTCTCCAGATCGCAAAAACCATTGATTTATGATTCATGATCTGGCTGCAAGGAAAAAAGAAAACAGAATTCTGGCTTCGGTCCACTGTGGTTTATTATGGACTGTGACATGTAGGCCATTTAGTGCATTTGGCAATATGTTTGCAACCAGTACTTTCTGATGCAGAAGTAATTATTGTTAATGTGTAGAGATGTGTATGATGCCTTACTTGTATGTGAGGTTTGTTTTGTCCCAGCGTCCACCAGAGAGAACAAAACGCTTTTGTCTATTGCGTCTATATAAAGAGTCTGCGGGAGCAGGAATATCTGGTACTCCACAGCGAGGAGGGTTCCATGAATTGTGAGGTCCAAGCACTCCATTTGTGTAAGACTGACGTGTCCATGGCCGGGATTTCAAGGAGGGATTCTTCTGGTTCTAAAAATAAGAGAGAATTACTTCTCTTTCTAAAGTAAACATTTTATTAATGTGACCTCTTTGTTGCCTTATTTGAACTATAGACATCCAAGGGCCTCCTTTCTACTTACCACTCCTGATCATGGGCTGTATCCAGACTTAGTTAAGTGCTTGAACTTAGTTACTCGTGGTCTAAACCATGTTTATTTCAGGGGGAGTCAAGTTAGTTGTATTCTTTGCATGCAGGGATATATCTTTGAATTGCTTACTGCACACAGATACTGACCAGCTTTACTATCACACTGTTATTTAGACTTGGGATAGGAAACATCACCTCTCATCTCTAATACTGTTTGCAACAGATGAAATATGACTCCCCTGCAATCAACATGGTTTATCCCAGGAGTAACTAAGTTCAAGCACTTAACTAGGTCTGGATCGAGCCCCATGTGATCTTTATTAAAATAAAAGAAGAAAGTCGTTTATTTTAAAGGTGCACTAGGTTGTATCCAGAATTTGAGCGTAACAGCAAAAGCATTTTAAACCTTGTTGCAATATGAGGGGTGCAAGTGAAATATACTTTTATTTTGCATGCATGCAAAAGTTATATACTACATAAACTTTAATAATATCCAATATAATTAAAATACATTATCAACAACAAAAAGTACCAGAAAGCAAGCAGACACACTGACATGATTTACCAGGAAGATCTGTGTTTCTTCTCCCATAACTCTCTGCTCTACATTTTTTAATATGAACACCCACAAAGGAAATAGATGCAGAATCGCTGCATATGACACTATACAGTGCCCTTTCAAAGGATTCTACAGCATCAGAAAAAAGAAAAGGCGGCTTTAAAGGATGTGTGGGTCGATGGTCAGAACGGCCCTTTTCCGAAAGGGCCATTTTCTACCAGCCAGTTTCGAAATGGCTCAGTAAAAGAGAGAGGAGAAGTCGCCAAGGAAAAGCAATCGAAGATCCCAAGAATGAATCTGCAGCAGCGAGTGTTATTTATCTAATCCCAACCCTTATCCTAATCTTCCCCTTCTATTACCCTAACCCTCCCTTTCCTGTAGCCTGACCCTTAAACTCCCTTCCCTGCCGCCTTACCCTAAGACTCCCTTCCCTGCAGCTTGACCCTAAGACGCCATTCTCCGCAGCCTGACCCTAAAACTCCCCTCCCCGCAGCCAAACCCTAAGGTTTTGGAAATATTGAGTGGGTAAGTTGGCGAGAAATAATTTCGGCATACTTACTCATTTATTAATTATAACTTCCAATTAGTGATATTATTTAAAATACAGCCAAAAATACAGCCAAAAGTAAGCTTTCAGATGTGTGTATTCCACAAATATAATTTTCATTACATAGAATGTGTTCCCTTTGAAGGTGCTTCTATATAAAAAGATTTTATTTATTGATTTTTTTTTTCAAATCGTGCTTCACTATGTGCAATTTTTTTATCCATTTCATTGAGAGACAAGGAGAGCATACAGATTTGGAACACGCTTTTCCCTATGAAGACATTCCTAAATTAATTCATAGGAATGTACAGTCAGTTAGGATCAAGCCTTGTTTTGAATATCTATTAGCAGGACTCGTGAGTGTTTACAGAAGACCAATCATAAGCTGCTAGTCTTACAGTTTCCCTGGAAACTTATTTATAGAAATTGATGTTGAACATTCTTCAGAAAGCAATATTGTTTTTTGAGGTCATCTCTACTGCTGAATTATTACACTGACCATCTATTGGTCTACATTATTGGCCTGATCCAGGCTTAAGGACATGCAAGCATTCCCGAGTTACGCACTACGAAGTATAATGTACTTCCCCTAGCACGCACGTAACTTAGCTTTTCCTTGCGTATCTCCGAACATATGTAATGCTTTGTTGTACGAAAGTGCCTAACCCAGCCCATACTGTACAATTTAAATGCCTCCCTCCTCCCACAATGTGTTTATTCGGCTTGCTTAGGGATTTCCCGCCCTATTGGACAGTTACGTACAAGTTATGTACGATCAGAGTTACAATGTGTAACATCTGCCATGTGCATACGCAGTGCGTTCCCAGAGCCTGATTTACGCATGCAGCATGCGTAAATTCACTGTTGTTTTTAAGTCTGGAGCAGACCCAATGCGAGTTATTCAGATATCGTACTTTGGATTCATTTGCAAATTGCTTTTATCATACCATGAACTATAATTTATTGAACTTCACTTTTTAACCCATGTTACATACTTTATCCTAAGAATTAGATATTGGTTCCAGAGACATCGTCCTGTTATTGCATTTTACTAGCCGCATTGTTTTCCATTTGCACCTATAATTTGAGCGCCCAGCTTTTATCTTTCTATTTTGACTGATTCTACAGCATCATTGCAGCATACATAATAATATTTTATTAGAGACAATCATTAATTATTGAAATCATTTAAAGGAATCCTTAGTGTGTATCCAAGTTTACACCAGACAGAACATCAGCACCCTTTTCCTCCTCCCTTGACCACTTCCTCTCCTCCCCCTTACCTCTCTCTCCTGCCCTAATCATGCCACCTCCCATTACAACACCACCCTCTCCTCTGCGCTTGATTCTGGCTGCCTCCCTTCCTCCAACTTCCTTCCCTGCTCTAACCCACAGCCATGACACTCTCAGGTCATGCGCTTCCACAAACAATGCTCCCACACTGCCGGGTGCCTCAGGCACAAATCTCGCTCTATTGCTGACATCCTCCACTTTATATTCATCCTTTCCTCTTACTGCTCTGTCCATGCCCAAGCCAAGCAAATTTTATTCAAATCTTTCATCATCTCCCAGCATCCAACCCATCACCTCTTCCCACCCCCACCTACCAACCCACCCTCTATCTCTGCTTCTAACTTTGCCTCCTACTTCTCATCTAAACTTATCTCCATCAGAAATGATATCTCCTTCACTCTGCATCCCCCATCCCTCCCAAACTCTCCACCCCCTCTGAAACATCATATATTTTTTCTTTCTATCCTACGACAACCAATGAAATTCACTCCCTAATAATATCCTAACCACCCTCAACCTGCCCTGTGGACCCCATTCCCTCACACCTTCTAAAACACCTCTCTCCTACTGCCTGCTCCCATCTAGCCCACCTTTTCAACCTTTCTCTCTCATCTGCTATCTTTCCTTCCTCTTTCAAGCATGCCCTTGTCTCTCCTATTCTTAAAAATCTAATCTGGACCCTACATCCCTCTAAAGTTACCGACCTATATCCCTTCTCCCCTTCGCCTCCAAACTCCTTGAGCACTTAGTCTACCAATGTCTCATCAGCTACCTTACTGACATTTCTCTCCTGGACCCCCTCCAATCTGGTTTCCAGCCCCTACATTCCACTGAGACTGCCCTTACCAAAGTGACCAATGACCAGTTATCTGCCAAATCCAGGGGCCACTACTCCATCCTCATTATTCTTGATCTGTTTGCTGCTTTTGACACTGTTAACCATCCTCTTCTGCTTCAAAGCAACAAAATCATTGTCTTCCCCACCATAACCATTGGTGATACCTGTCTCCTTTATACCTCACATCTGTGCCCTCTCTCATACCAAAACCCTCATCCACTCTCTAGTCATATCATGTCTCTCCTTCTCGTTGGTCTCTCACTCACCGTCTTGCACTCCTTCATCTTCCTTTCATGCCGCTCTACCTCAGCCTCTCCTTTATGTCAAACCTTCCACTGGCTTTCTGTCCACTTCAGACCTTACCCTCACCTTTAAGGCCATCTCCACACCCACTGCTCCCTACCTCTCTTCCCTCATTAACATGCACACCCCTTCCCGCCCTCTCCGTTCTGCTAACCACCGCTGTCTGACCTCCCTACTGATCAGGCTCGTGTCCAGGACTTCTGCACCTCTGCACTGGTATGATCAGGGCTCCTACTGTGCTGCTGACACCTTGTGGTGCCTTATAAATAAAGATAATAATAATAATCATAATAATACAACTTTTCTTCATTGCACAAAAAATACTGTACAGCTTTAATTTTCATTTGTAAATTAGAGTTAAACTATGAAATGCCACCTTTTAACTCAATATATTTATTTGCGCTGTTCAAATCCCTCAACACACTTTAATATGGTTTTTCTTCTCAATATTTCACCATCATTTCTCCCCTGTATTTTACCTTTATTCTACTGTATATATACTGTACATTCATTAGTTGACACAAGCTGCACCAGTCATGTGCTATGTGCAACGTAGATGGTAAAAAATTCTTTAACAAGTACCTGCTCCTGCTCCTATATCTCTCCCTTCTCTGACCCCGCTGCACTTGGCTCTCATATTTGCTCTGCCCACTCGTGTTCTCTCTTCCGCTCTTCAAGTTCTTCCACTCTGTTATGCTTTGTCATGCAAACCTCTGGCTATCCCCTCCATTCTTCTGTCCTCTGCTGGCTCTCTCCTCCTAACTGCCTGCTTGTTGTTTCTCCTCCTACTGCTGCGCTATGCCCTCTGCTACTAGCTCTGTGCTCCGCTTTGCTGTTCTCTCTCCTGGTTGTCCCCTCTGCTGTACCCACTCATCATCTCTCCTCCACTCTGCCATGTCTGCTCTGTCTTGTTTTCTTCTCTGCTCCCTCTCTCTTTCTGTCTTCCTCTTTTGTGACCACCACTGGAGCTGTGTAGCTTTGTGAGCCATCCAGTGGTGGAGCAGCATTATTTCGTGGTAAGTAATTAGTGTGTTAATTAGTAATCATGGTTGGGGTTAGAGTTAGTGTTGAGTTTAGGGTTCAATTTAGAGTTACTGTAATGTTAACACAGTATTGATATTTTTATCAATACTGGGCAGAGTCGGTTTCCAAAAACCAGGGATATTGCCCAGTGTCAATGGGGGGACAAAATGGTGAAGGGCTGGGAGATGGCAATAACCTGTGTTCAAAAACCTAGGTTTTTGCAGGGGCGGCCATGTGAAAGTAGTATAAATGATCCTGTCAGACAGAGGAAAGACATCAATTAAACGTGTTGGCCATTTAGTTTTAGCAGGTTAACTGTCCACTTTCCAAATATCACTGTGGTATATCACACATACAGGCCTCGCAACAGAAATCTTGGGGCCCGATACACTCATGTTTTTGGGGGCCCCATACCTCCTCAATATTATCTGCAGCAGTGGATTGTAGGGGTCCTCTGAAGCTAAGGGCCTGTCACAGCTGCCCCCCTTGTCCTTCCCCCTGTCGCCGGGCCTGCAAAACTTAAATTTACAGGAGCCGAGAGATGACAAATTGATGTCCCTGTATGACTGGGAGGAGACAGTTCAAGAGCCATAAAAAAAAGGAAGAGGTGGAATGGCACAAAGAGGAACAGGTTGAAGAGAATATCAGGGATGAGAAATTGCAGAGCATAGTGAGTGGTCATAAGATTGGAAAGTTGTCTAAACATAATAAGGGAAAGGGTGATGAGTCTATTGGGGAGAGTGTGGAGAGAGAATGAATGTTATCAATTACAGCCAGTGCTGGACATCCACTCACATGCTCCCTAACCCCTGCCATTCCCTCTCATTAGCACTGAGTCAGATTCAATGCTAAATATTACTAGAATCGTAACTGAAATTCTAGATTTACCACAGTCCTAGGTGAAATTTCCACCAAATATATATTAACCACAGAACAAGTTGCTTATGCACAACAGAGGATGCAGCATGGTACATGCCTGTGAGATGAGACGTAAAATGTGCACCATACAGTATATAACTATATCAGCAAGAGAATCGCTATAAGTTTTTCAGGTCATCGCTTACTTTCACAGTGCACACTAGATATACACATACATTTCTTAAACTGGAGCTAGTCCACAGTCATACCCCTTTTACTTCACACTCAAATACCTGTGTTCTTGCCGTTAGACATGGGTCGAGGTTCCAGGTTGAGGTGTGATATGAAAGGTCCCAGTCTTCTCTTCCTGGGTCATTAGACCTGAGAATTGGACCAAGGAAAAAAGAAGGGATTTTCTTGGGTCCGACCCAGGTATTCAACCTGGGTCACCCACAAATAAACCTGATTGGATGGATATGTTTACTATTGCTATGACAATAGTAAGCAAATCTCTCGCCAAGAGACATGCCTCCCATTACACTGTCAGGGTCAACCCTGCAGTGTGAAAGGGATCAATCCATGATCTGTGACCCTAGGATGATCTGTTTGACACGGCAATATCCCGGGTTGTAAGAGCAACAAATAAAAACAACCAGATCTGTATCTGCATACAGACAAAACTACTTGGGTCCCAGTTGAGCCAGGAATGAAATTAACACTGTAACTATGAGAATAAATTGTTTTGCTATACTTGATGTCCCATGCTAGCAATATGGCCTTTACAGCTTGCCAGTGGCTTTATGTGAGACTTATTCTTGCCTAAGGGTTCATTCCATTAAATGGTCTAAGCTCCAAAGTAACTTCTCCCCTTGTCTGTAACATCACCACTTATTAGTGTCTCAACATATCAGAGACTCAAATTCAAAGTCACCTGGAGACAGGTATGTGCTAATTAACCCTTGACCTACAAGGCTGATGTAGGATAAATGTCTGACTGTCCCAGGGCACTATAGGCTTTTGAATTTGATAAATTCTGTGAAAATGTGAAAGAGATTATATATCATAAGTGCCCCAATACAATTGAATAACATACTAT